>JAYJMA010095832.1:0-22243 GCA_036873895.1 Parotocinclus cabessadecuia
CTGTGCTCGTGTGTGTGCGCGTGCGTGCGTGTGTGTGCATGTGCGTGTGTGTGTGTGTGTCTCTGTATGTGCGTGTGTGTGTGTCTCTGTATGTGCGTGTCTGTGTCTCTGCCTGTCTGTCTCTCTGTGTGCCTGTGTGCCTGTGTGCCTGTGTGCATGTGTGCCTGTGTGCCTGTGTGCCTGTGTGTGTGCGCTTCTGTCTATGTGTCTGTTTCTGTCTGCCTGATTCTGCCTGACTCTCTGTCTCACTGTGCCTACACTGCAAGTGAGTAAACTGTGAATAAACACAGTGGGAGAAGTAGTACATCAATCTGTCATCCTGCATTTAATTATTGTCTGTGACACTGACTTTGTGTTGTGACTTTGTGCATTGCATCTCTCTGGTTCTTCACCCGAACCTATGCTACCTCTTCATAAAAAGTGGTGATTTTTTTTCAAACTGTCAGCTTTATTTGTTTTGGCATTAGTGTCTGGTTTGCAATTCAGCATTGATTATCACGTCTAATCATCCACACTCCACAAATGCTTCTCTTTAGCCTACTGTAACCTTCTGTCCATTTGTTTTTATTTGATTTGCTGTGTTTTTTTTGTTTAAGGCAAGAGTTTTTGATATTAATGCTTTGTCTACCCAAATGTTTTCCCATTCCCATTTTATTTAGGTTAGCAACATATTTTACACACACATCTGACTGGGAATCACCTGTATTATTACTGTGTTAGATTGTCTTTGTGTAGGAGTTCTATTACCCTTTCCGTTGTTTCAATTATCAACTCTTTTGTGCTATGTTTTCTTTTAATTAGCCAAATCCAATGACATTCTACAAATGCTTTCTCTAGTCTGCACACTAATTTACATTTTTAGCTTTGTGATGTATTTGCTTAAGAAAGACAGATTACAAGGTGATTCCATATTTGTTTCTTGAACATGGAGTTATGTATTTTTTTTAGTTTTTTTTATCTTATGTCACAAAGGCAGAATGTTCAGCTGTTAATTAAATTTGGTTAAATGGGTGGCTTGATGTCATATTTGCGATTTGTTTATTTGCCACAAATAAAAAAAAAATATCCTTGGTGAACATCCTGAACGTGTGTTGTTTTGGTATAGTGTCAAAGCCAGACTGCTTCCCTCAACAGTTTGTAGTGGTCCAAGCAGTTTGGCCATTCTGCCAAGTACAGTTACATTGTGTGTATATATGAGCTAGTCCTTAATTTAACGTGAATCTAGAAATATTAACACAGCTTTTTAAAGCAGCTGCTTGCTGTGCAGCACTGATCATGCAGACTTGTGACATGTAAAGTTATTTTTGAGTTTACACTTGCCATTCAACATTCAGCCTCTTTATAACTATAGAACTATAGAAAAGGATGATACTTACTTGTATTTTGCATAGCTTTTGTATTGAGCTTAGACTATTTGACAATGCAGTTTGAGTGCCAAAGGGACTGGAAATTGAACATTGGGAAGTTTTTTGCAGTTCTCTTTTCTTGTGGCTATTCTAATCCACACAGCTACTGTGTTATTTAAATTATGGACCGCTGTTCATTCATAATTGTAGCGTGTACCCATAAAAGGCCATGTGTTAAACACGCATGGAAGTCTTTTTACACCCATACACACAGTTGAGCAGCGCAGAGGATGTGTAAAAACAATGACATTTTGATGTGAACCAGCTGTGGTAATAATTGGTAGGAAATTCTGCACTAGAACACACACAGTAGCACATTTATAGCCATTTTGAGGTTCTACAGCTAGGGTTGGTCGAGTAACAATTTGAAACTGACTCGTCAAAATGAAAAACAAAAACCTTGTTTCTCCTCTCTCTAGTACTTTAGTTTGTCTGGTCTTCCCATCTCAACTATTTTACCATGAGCACCCCCTGTTTGCTTAACGCTTTTCTCTCCTTTATATCCTTTCTGCCTCTCTGGCTGTGTGTGACGTGCTCATTCCCGGATATGTTCAGGCATGCATGGCCTCTTTCTATGGCTTTAGTGCGTTTCTCCAGTTCAGGGGTTAAACCCGAACTGTTGAGCATTGGCTTCCAAATGCAAAAAATTCTTGTTCACACACATCTTAAACACACAGACTACTGACAGTTCTTTGGCAAGTTATGGTTCGTGCCATTTCCATTTAGTTAAGGATTTGTGAAAGGTGTGGCCTAATCTTTTTTTTTTTTTGTTTTTAGTGTTCATTCTTTGGGGGAGGGGCAAGACTTTGAGTTGGGTTTTCTTTTTCGTAATATTTATATTTTTATTTTAAAGCAATGGCTGTAATGAGTAGCAAAGTATTCCTAACATTTCACTTGGCCCTTGGTTTGGGTTTATCCTGCTTTTCCACCTTGAGTGGTTGATCTGAATCCAAAAGTGCATGACTTCATATTTATGACAAGCACCCTCTATACAACTTTTGTATAAAAATGATTAAATGCTAGCCAGATTTCCTTTGCATGCTCTGAATAAACACCATGGGTCAATGAAACATGCCTTTCATCTTGCATGTAATCCTTGTCTACAGTAATATCACTGTGCAATGTCTAGAGATGACTGTGGATAGTACTGTGTAACACTTGTTAAATCAGTGACACCGGCTGATGTTATGGTACATCAACGTACAGATACACAGTGAGAATGGAAAAAGAAAATCTTTTTTGAGGTTTGTTGTTTATTCTGTTGAATATTTAGTGCTGCCGTGATCATGCTTTGAATACATTTTGTTATTCGTAGCCGGCAGGAAGCCACTAGAAACATGAACAAATTAGGTCTGTTTTTTCCACTAATGTAAAAATCGACGTGTTGTATTTTTTTTTTTAAGCTTTTGTAATATCAGGTTTTCTAAAACTGGTGAACAATTTGAGGCTTGATTTGACCAGTTACTGACATTCACTACAGCAAGCTATATTCCTGAATTTCATGAACCATAGAAAAATCAGAAGAACGATCTCGATCAGGACCTCAATGTGAACCCACTTGGGGTAGCAGAAAAGGTTACTGTAGGGAAATCATGCCTCATCTGTGTAGTTACTGATAATACAATCCTGACCGAAGAGAAGAGCTGTAAATCTGTGCTTATTGATCACTGTAGTTTAGTAATCAATTTGTATTGCCCCATGTCCCAGATAGCTGCCAGGACTAGAACTATCTTCAATATTCAGATTAGGAGATTAAACACTGGAGAAATGAAACATGGCTGAAATTTAATATGAAGTACAAGTGTTTTTATATTATGGATACCAGTTTCTTTTTGTAGGGTTCACGCCTATGGTTTATCTACTGATTGAGACTATTTTCCCTACTGTTTTTGTACTGACTGTGGGTCTTAAATAGACTAGTCTGCCATAAACAATGCCCTTGTGTTGTTTTAAAGATAACAGCAAACTGTGTACGTCTTAAACAAGGTCAGAACTCAGTGGCAGCCCTCTTGCAGCACTGAAGTCCCACATATGCCACTGCTTTGCCAAGTTGACCTTGCTCATTCTTGACAAGGTTTAGCTGAAATTGGAACAGAAGTTTATAGTGTGTGCCAGTGCTTCCCATGAAGACATGAGTTGTGGAATTGGAGTGAGCCGTGTCATTGTGGTGAGTGTCCCCAGTGTCCTGAATTGTTTTTGTTCATTCAGACAGAAAAGACCTCAGAGCATGCCCCCTCCCCCCATTTTCTAATTCCTTTACGGCTTTGGAATTAAATAATGAGATTTGACCCAGTAGGGCCTTTTACAAGGATGCTTAGTTAGGCTTCTATTTTTCCTTAATACTGAAACCTTTGTTTTGCTTCACTTATTTCACTAAAAGATGAATTTAATTGCCGGGTTTGGATTTCTAATTCGTTTTTATTCTTAGCGCTTTGCATGTTGACAGTGAGATCAATGCTGTGTAGTATAGTTGCTAATTGAAGCAGAATATTATTTTTTTATTGGTTTTCCTGGATGATTGACCAACGTCATACATTTTAATTAATTCACTTTGAAATATTGATGTTTTTGTTTGAATTATTTATGTTCTTGGTTGTTTTAGGTGTGGTGTGTAGCCTTTAGAAGTACACATTAATACGCTTTAAACAAACCACATATCAGATTAGCTCAGAAAAATTGTAGAGATGAATACAGCCGATTAATTTTTCTTTTAAATCATTTCTTTAAGACCTGGTTGTTTTAAAAATTGACATCCATCATAGATCAGAGCAAGAATAGATATAAGCCAACGGATATGAAAGGGGTAACTGCATAAAACTGGCCCAAATCTTTATAAATTAATGTAAGAAAGATACTACACAAGAATGGATGGACATAAAAAATAAACAAACCACTGCAAAATCTTACAAAAGATAGCATGGACAATGTTTCTGGGACAGTGTTCCCTAGTGAAATTATTATTGACACACACACACACACACACACACACACACACACACACCCACACCGAATTTTGATTCTAGCTGTGAAGTGTGGTGGATTGAGCACCATGATTATTTTTTTCAGAACCTGTCAAATTGCAGTCAGAAATTAATTCAAAAAGCTTTTCCAGTAATGTTATAGTCGAATATCACATTAGCAGGTCATGACCTAAAGTTTTAACAGCAGCAAAATCCAATTAATTATCAACATCTGAGTGGTTTAAACATACCAATGTTGAAATGACCAACTTGAAGTTCAGACTGTGACCCAACTGAAGCAGCTGTGGTGCTTATACGAGAAATCCTTGGACAATTTAAACACACTTCTTACAATGAAACCTATCTGATTAATAACACACATTGTTGCTGCTAAGGATGTTCTTTCAGCCAAGCTGCCACTCTTGGTCCTCGAGCAAGGCCCTTAACCCTCAATTACTTATATTGTAAGGTTGTAGCAGTTTCAAGTTTCTCTTGATAAGGGTGTCTGCTAAATGACATAAATGTAAATGTACGTTCGATGGTGTTATGATTAAGTTCTAACTTAATATGTATAATTAATGCATAAATTGGGGTAGCTGCAATAGATTCATGTTTTCTTGCAACACGGTCTTTACTGATATACTTTTGTACTCTGGTATTGAATGTGATCTCCAGTGTGTTTGCATGCACACTGGAACCACTCTTGCGTCAAGTGTCCTTGGATATTGGAGTGGACCGTTTCATACCAGGTTTATGTTTTTGTGCTTTCACATAAAATTAACGCTACACCTTTACTAGCAACACTGTCCCCACCCTTCCAAAAACACCATATCGTTCCATCCCTAAGAGGACATGTGGTCGCCATGATGTACTACACTGCTCACAAAATTTAAGGGATATTTTCATTTTGAAATATCACCCAATTTTTGTGAGCAGTATGTTTACAGTATATTGTTACGTTATGTGCTTAAGACCTTGTTTGCTAATTTACTCCCAATATATTAGTCATTTAGTCGTTAGTCATTGGTAATTCATTAGTAAGTCCTCCCTGAATCTGTGCTCAAAGTACATTAGTGTTGAGATTTAGTAAGCTGGTAGTCATGCATGCATTAGTCAGCAGACTTTATCTTATTGTGTTCATGTGTGTGCACGCAGACTTCAGAAACCGAGGTCAAAGAACAGACACACACGTGCACTGTCGTCGGCATATACCGCACCTAGTAATGATGGTTGATATATTCATTTGGGCTATAATGGATTGCTTGTTTTTTTTTCCTACATGATAACTCTAAACTCACTTAAACGATGCAGAGCACTGTATTGTTCACAGTCAACCTGGAGTTTATGATTGCATCTCTAATAGGGGATTGTTACTGCTGTAAGGAAGTAATTATAGCGACATCAATGACCACTTTGCTGTGCCAAAATGGTGTGGAGCGCCCATACACAGGATATTCCAGAGTTAAACTTGGGGCACATAAATGTAGAGTGGGAACAGAAGAGGGAGAAAACCAACAAAGCCAAGTGTTTTTATGGGTTAAGAATAGCTCACTGTGGCTATTCAAACCTTGGCAGGGCTAGTATTTGGAGAAACATCCTAACTGCTCCTGAACAACATGGCTCTCTCAGATTTTTTTTATGACGTCAAGACATTTTCTGACAGAGCAGTGTGGTTTTTGTGCGTGTTTGTTTTCTTGGGCATGTATGTGCGCATGTGTGAATGCACGCATGGTCAGAAACTGGGCGTGCATCGTTGGGCATTTGGTTTTTGGTATGGAATGGTTGCTTTTTCATGTGAGTGACTGTTAGAAACCCAGTTGATCCACTTTCAGTTCTTTTTTTTTTTATATAAGCGAAAAAGGATTAGTTCTTGTTTGAAGATATAGAAGTGGTTAGACTGGTGGAACAGTTGCCTTTTATTGAGCTTTTCCAACAGCGGAGTGTCAGACGGTAGTCCAATTTTGATAATAGTTTTAAACACTACACCAAAAAACTTTGCAGTGAGCTTTGAAAACTCGCCATGCTCCGCCAAGTGTTTGCTCTCTAAAGTGTATTAAATTAGCTGTGTTTACGCATTGTAATTTGCTTCAATGAGGTATTTTTTTGTTGCATGTTTTGCAGGGTGCAAACTTTACATCACTGTCACAGACCGTGTAAAAGTTCCACACAGCAGACACGTTTGTTTATGATTTGCCGCTGCGCACCTGCGCAGTGTAATAGAAAGGGGGCGGGGACTCAAAACTGCACACAGGGCCTCTGCAGGGTGCAAAGTACAGGTGATCGTTTTTTGTGATCGGATTCGTTCGCTTTGTCGAGGGAATTGGCCGATAATGATCGGTGGCCGATCGATCCGAACACCACTACCAAAAACAAAATGGACTTGAGGGGTCCAATGGAAGAAGTTCTAGAGTGTGTAGTATTTTGAACTTTTTAGATTTTATTTGTTATCCATCATGTGATTTGGTATGACAAAAGTTTTGGACTGTTAAATTTGTGACATTTTGCAATTATCAGAAGATGAGAGTATAAAACACAAGTTGGAACCATTGACCGATGTGTTTCGCAAAATGTTTTTGATTTGGTATGAAAAAACTACAAAATACTGTAAAATCTGTTAAAAATCTGTTCTTTTTTTTGTTTGGTGTAAGTGAAAGGGATCAGGATTTTGCATGACCAACGCCAGCGAGTGCTTTAGTATGTGTTTGTTAGGCCTTCTAGAATAACGTAATGATGTCACCTTAAAGCAGAGGAGAAAAAAAAACTTGGGAGGGATTGTGCTATGTGGGTGGTGTATTGTAGTAGTAAATGTCTGTCACAGGCATACATTTTAGATGGCATTTACATGTCCTAGTTGTCATAGATACATTTACATGTTCTATTAATGTTAGCCTTTTCAACTGAAACATTCTGGCTGGAAAATGTATCACACTGTCAGTTTGTTAATGTGAGATGTATGCTGGTGCTGCTTAGACAATTGGCCAAAAACATCCAGTAGAGCCAGCTGGATGCACTAAAAACAGAGATCATAAACAAAGTCTTGAAGTATCTTACACAAACTATGAGATCCACTGAGCAGCAATAAAAATCATTATCTTACCACAAAAAAATCATCTGCTGTGAATATTACCCGAAAGGTGGCAGTGGTGCAAAACCCCATACAAACAAACCAGCACAGTTATCACATATGACTTGTCATAATTAAGTGTATGCTATATTTTTATGTAAGCACTTGGGTGTTTTAATCTGTTCGATAGGAATAGCAGACTGTAATTTGTGTCTATAGTTTTCTGAAGTGGTTTTACATTTAGGTTGATTTTGTTATTGGTTTCCTAGTCTTATTTATTTTCACTGTACCAAAATACAACCAGGCATTCATTTTGGGTTATGACATCATCTCCCCCGTCATTGACTGCCAAAAGTGAAGTTGGCTGCTTCTGCAGTCCCAGTCACACCCTCTATCATTACATGATTGTGCGTTAAGTCTTATTTTCCTGAATTTTCTTGAAACCTTTCACTGCTGGCTCTGTTATGAGGGTGTGCTTTGGTGGGCATGAAAGAATGAATTCACGTTGGACTTTTGGAGAGAACAAGAGCTGAAGATGGAGCGAGAGAGTGTGAAAAGAGTGAGCTGTTTCCCTTCAGGTCTGTGGTTTCTGAAGGGAACAAAGTGCTGAGAAAACAGTTGCTGTTGCCCTGTGCTTGAGGGTGGAGCTGACTCTCAGAAATATGTCTTTTCTTAGTGTTATCTTCAGATATCTCATATCACATATATGTGCGTGTGCGTGTGTGTGTAATGTATATGTATGTATGTCTGACATGCAAGTATTACAAACTTGTCCTGTAAAATTTTGACCACCTAAAGTATACAACATGGAGACTAAAAACTCACTTTATTAGGTACACATCTTCTTGTTTCTACACTCATTGTCCAATTTTATCACTTCCACTTTACCACATAGGAGCACTTTGTAGCTCTACAATTACAGACTGTAGTCTGTTTTTCTACATACCCTTAGTTTACTGTGGGGGATTATTTTCTGCGCGGGACTGACACTGATGCGGTGGTGTTAGTATGTGCTGTGCTGCTATGAGTGGATTGGACACAGTAGTAGTGCTGGAGTTACCAAACACCTCAGTGTCATGACTGGACTGAAAATGGTTCACCTACCAAAAATATCCAACCACCTAAAAGCAACATCTTGTGAGGATCGATGAAGAATTTGAGGCTGGCTAACAAACTGTGCAACAACAGATGAGCTGTTATCTCTGATTACATCTACAAGGTGAAGCAATAAGAAAGATGTGTCTAACAGAGTGCACGGTGAGTGAACGCAGTGTTTGAACTCTAGCAGCACTGTTGTCTGACCCAGCCATACCAGCACAACATATACCAAGACACCTCCATCACATCTGTGTCAATGCTGTGCTAGTACCTGTATGTAATAGTACATGATGTGTTTTGGTCCCGTGGGTATGTTAGAGAATAGAGTAGACACAGTATATAATGAAAAAAATGGACTACTGCATGTAATTGTAGAACTACAAAAATGCTTCTGTATGGTATGTGTAACTGATAAAATTGACAACGAGTTCGGTAACAGTGTGTGTATATATTTGTACATACAATAAAGGTTTAGGAAACACCCCTCTACTGCTTTGGAATAAAAATTGCAATTCATGTGGCTTAAAATTAAATTTGAATATCTGTCATATCTGAATATATATAACATATTAAGTGTTTATTAAACCTTTGTGTGATTTACACGTATAGCGAACATACAAACAAGAACTACTGTTGCTTACGAACTTTGTTCATTGAAAAATAAATTTGCAAACAAGTTTTTCAAAACAATCAACAACACAATGTATAGATACTCAGCATGTGAAGCATAATATTGTAAAAAACAAGTTCTTACTAAATTCCAGTCAACGTTTGTAGAACTTATCCAGTGTTCTCTTGACGGACTGCACTTGAACAAAATTAAGAAAGTGGTGGGCGTGTTCACCTCTCGCTGCTTTTGATCTTATCAACACAACTTTTCGGATTTCCTGACCTTTGATAAAAGCATAAATTCTCCCAGGGATCCCAAAAATCCTCCCATAAATCTCTGACCCGCTTGACTTGTGGCTTCTTTTTGTTATTCGCTTCTCACGTTCTTTGGTCCAATTAAATGGAATTTGGGTCCAAATAAGCGAATAATATTACATGTATATAATAGGATTTGTTTCAGTACTTTAGGATTTGGTCCGAATAAGCAGCTGGTCCCATTAACCGGTGGTCCAATGAACCGCATTCGACTGCAATTGTAATGAAAGCAAAATGTGGCTCTTGTTATTATTCAGAAACTATTTTTCTGCTGACCGGTCATTTTCAAATCCTACTGTTCAAGGTTGGACGACATGGTGGCTCAGTGGGTAACAATGGCATCCCCCGATGAGAAGGCTTTGGGTTCAATCCCTAGGTGGGGTAGTCTGGGTCCTGTCTGTGTGGAGCCTCCTTTCAGTGTCCTTATGGGATTTCTCTTTGTACTCTGGTTTCCTAACACAGTCCAAAGACAGTGCGTTAGGTTAATTGGTGTCTTTAAAGTGCCTCTAGTGTGCAAGTGTGCGAGTGTATGTCCCCTATAATGTATTGGGTCTTTCTTGCCTTGCATCCTAATCTGCTGCTGCCCTCTCCTGTGACCCAATACAGGATCAAGCTAATTAGAATGTGAGTGAATATTATTCAAAGTAATTATATTCACTATTCATTAGTAATAATATTTTAGAGCTGTTGCCATGACTTGAATTACTGACTAGGGCAAAAAACTATTTTGCAAAAGATTCATTAAAATATTATTTATTTGCTGAAGGAACGAAATGCAGGCAAATCTGATTTTCTCATCTCGCCGGTCCCCAATCGTCTGCCTGAATGGTTGCGTGGCCTCCAGTCAGCATCTAGCATCCAACATTGGACTAGGTAAGCAGTATTGGCACTATAAGACAGTTATATGAAGTGTTGTGTTTTTAAACATTCTGACATATGATCATATGAACATGTAGCTAATATAAGAAACTAGAAAGTTGGGGCTGTATTGGATTGTTTAAAGTCCACTATCTATGTGGTTTACACTACAGACATTCTGAAGAGGGGAGGAAACGCTGTGGATGCTGCCGTGGCTGTGGCCGCAGCCCTGAACGTGACTGAACCGTGTAGCACTGGCCTTGGTGGAGATGCCTTTTGCCTTTTCTTTGATGCTGCCACACAACAAGTGCGAGGTCTTAACGGAAGGTAAGAGAAACCTCCCATTAAGTTTCAATTTTCAAAATTTCAATTTTTATGGCCCAGTGTCTGATAAACATATTGGTTATCCTTGCCTCAGTGGCAGGAGCCCTAAAGATCTGACTCTCAAGCTGGTGACGAAGTGTGGATTCAGTCAGAATATTCCACCTCCACCATCCCATGCTCTCAATGTTACTGTACCTGGAGCTGCAGCATGTTGGTGTGACACAGTGACCTTGTTTGGAAGTAAAAAGGTATTGATTCCTTTTTTCTTACAAGATACCATATGATGCTTCCATATAATAGCAATGATAATAGTGTAGTACCATGTATCATGTTGCTTTTGTGTAGCAGAATTTTTATCGTATATAGTATGCACAGACAAGGCATTTTACACACTTTTATGACTAGTAATAAAAAATCATCAAAACCTTGAACTGTGGAGTTCGCATATTGTCACCGTGTCCGTATGGGTTTTCTCCAGGTCCTTTGCTTTCTGATCACATTCTAAAAATAAGCATCATGTTAACTGGACCACATAAATTAGTAACTATCTGAATAGTAACCATAAACACATAATTGCCAAGTAAATAAACTATATGTATCAATATACCCAATGTATTGAATATTATTATAGAATACATGCTTTTTTGAACTTTGTATAATATTCAGAATTAAACCTGAAATTTCCTGCAGTGATTTCAGTGCCAAAAACGCCTCCAAGGTGTCCCAGTGTTTCACAATAGTAGGTGAAATGCAGGCCATAGTGACCGTGACTGGCCCCACACCCTTTATTTTAATTTTAGGCATCTTCATTGTACCAAGTAATTGGCTGTATTCCCAGGTCCCTGTGTGATGCCAGTGTTTCCACTTCCTGCATTTCTGTTCATCCCCATGCTCTTGTTTCCTTTAGTTTCTGGCTGTTTAACCAGTGTGCTTTTAAAACTTCACCTTCACATAGTGCTTTAACGTATATTCTATGTGTTTGTGTGTGTGTGTGTGTGTGTGTGTGAGAGAGAGAGAGAGAGAGAGAGAGAGAGAGAGAGAGAGAGAGATGCATGCATGAGAGTATGCATTAGAATCAATAGTATGGATAGTGAAAGACAAATAATTCGGAAATAAAGTATATTTAAACCAATGCAATTTACATCAACACAGCCAATATAGAATATAGAATATATCTAAAAACGTAATTGACCCATAGCAGATTTTAGATTTAATTTAATTGTGCTTTGCAATTTTGGTAGCTGTCTCTAGCTGATTTGTTGCAGCCAGCTATAGAGCTAGCACAGACGGGTTTCCCTGTGAATGAGATCACAGCATACCAGTGGGCAAAAGGTGCAGAAACTTTAAGAGCTGCTGGGAGAGACCTGGGCGAAGATTTACTCATTAACAACAAGCCACCCAAACCTGGACAAGTTATGACTAATTCCAGCCTCGCACGCACCTTAAAGGTACACAAAGTTGATCATTTCAGTTATCCATTATCTGTCAAAAAAAATCACAGTTTGTGTCCTTTGGTAAATGTGGTTTATTTGCACAATAGCAAAAGGCTGGTACCATCTCATACACTGGAGATGTTGGTGTGATTGAACTTTAACATTCAGAACATGACCAAAAGTATGTAGGATATGTACCTACTGGATTTGACTATGTCAGCACCACCCATTGGTAACGTGTATAAATGCTGTTATTTAACCAGGTAATTTTCCTAAACAAACAGACATTTGAAGATATCGGTGTTAGGGTTGGTGGAGTTAGTTAATGTTGCACAGTTAGACAATGTAATTTCCCAACAAAATGCCATGGTTAACTGTAGGTGCTCAGAAGTCCAGTGGTAGACCTTGCAATCTCTCAGGATGGTCCCTCAAATTTGGGGGATTTGTTATGTGACAGGAGGAAGCTGCGGCTGGTTATAGTACTCATTGGTGGGGAGAAAGAATAGCCTGTTGCTACTGTTTATAGATTTTCAGTTCCAGTAATGAATATTATATGGATTGGGCATACAATGACATTATAAAAACCGTGTGCTGTCAACAATACTTCTTGCACACACAGCGAGGTCCATGCATTTATACTTTGCAGACATTGGTGTAACCAATGGTAGTAACCTGCACAAAGCACTGATCTTAACCCCATTTAAACAAATTTGAGATTAACTGGAATGCCAACAGTGGACATAAAGCATGTCTGCTAATTGTGTACATATCAGATTCCTTTTTTGCTGAATCACAGTCACTTTGTTGTATTGAATTTGTAATGTTCTTTATCAGGTCAAACGGAACTAAGCTACGTAAAAATGCTTTATTATTTATGACAGAACCTGAGCCCAGAATTCCCCCAAACCTTTCGTTGATTGGCTGTTAAATTTATGGAAAGTAGGTCAGCTGTCCTTGATAAGTCAGCTTAGCAAATGAGTACAGATAACTGTCCTTTTATAACCAGGATACAGGTGCATCCTTGGGAATCACTGTTATCGATGGTCATGATCAGTGCTTTCCCAGTGCTATAGGTTCAGAGGATGAACAATCAAGCCCTGTATAAGATAGATACTGCACACAGATAAAGAAATTGCAAAAGATAGCAAGGCCCATCCCTGAAGCGAAGGCTTTTAACCAAAAGCCTAGTTAACGGAAGACAAGGATCAATACATGCAGAAAAAGTCATTTTACAAAATTCCACTCAACATGTTTGTAAACTAATGTGTTTCAGGTATTCATTATTTACAACCAGAAGAAGTTAACTATTTACAAATCATGATTTTAACTTTATGGGGATCATTAGAACATTGTACACAATAAAGCTTTGTTTCTGTGTTGCGAGGAACTTGCCCTGCATGGCAAAACGGGGTTCTATGAAGGCAGGATCGCAGAAGCGATGACTAATGTTGTAAGAGAAAATGGTGGAGTCATGAGTTTGGACGACATGAAGAAGCACGTCACCGCTGAGATCAGACCAATTTACACAGATTACAAAGTAGGTGAGAGATAGAGAAAGAGAACTGAGGTGTGTTCTGCCCTTCCCCTTCTGTAGCCCAGCCCTTGCTATTGCATTATCTTACTTGCTATTATTATCTTATCAGCCATACATTTATCAGACAATAATGCATGATGATCTTGAGTAACAACCATAATATATTATTTCTGTAGACAGTACGACTATGGGAAGTGCCTCCCAATAGCCAGGGAGTGGCAGCTCTCGTTGCTCTCAATGTACTCGAATACTTTTCCATCAAAGGTAAACAGAGTTTCATGGAATTTCACATATTTATTATATGTACATATATAGGGTGCCTATAAAGTAAGTGCCACTTTAATAACTGTATTATTCACTAACTAATGTACATGAGCGGCTGTTATTTAATTTATATGAAGCTCATATTTAATGTAATGCAACGAATGTGAGTGACGGAATAAATAATGAATAATCAGTTAACAAAGTTAAAGAGGGATTTAACTAATAGACAACAAGTATATATAGTTTACAGACTCTTTTTACAGTGGAACCTCAGGACTTGAATATATATATATATATAGATCGGTCAGATCGGATTTCATGGGCCTATTCGGTCTATGCCAATAAAACCTGGGCAAAACAGTGATAGAAGAAAAGAAGAAGTTGCCAATCACTTGATATCTGGGGAAATTAATCCATTTAAACAAAGCTGGAAGGAACTGACCAAAATAGAGTTGTATTGGCAAACCACAGCTACAAACGAATGTGGCAACAATTCCAATGAAAAATACACAGGAATATAATATAAGGAGGCAAAAGACTAATCAACGTAGCGGTTGACTGACCTTTTTTCACTTTCTCTCCCTGAGTATGTTCAACAGTCAAAATGATTTATATTCCACTATATGAGCTGGCACATCCATTACACCTTTATTCATAGTTTTCTGGAATTACATTTTTTGTTGTTGGTGACATTTGTGAATAGGAACCGTCAAGAAAGCCAAATCCGATCTGAGTAAAAAGTCATTCTGAGCAACGTGGCTTTTAATGTAAACATAGCCCTAGTCTCATTTTTGTGTGAAATTATTTGGATTCCAACTTCAAACTATTGAATATTAATGTTTTTAATAACTAATTAAGTTCCATGGTTCCACTGTGAAAATTTCATCTGAAAATTTGGCTTTGCAATGGAACACATTTTTAATCTTTCTAAAAAAATTTTTATGACTGTTGTCATCCACATGCAATACATTTGCACTGAGAAAAGACATAAAACCTGTAAGTCTAAGGGCAGTTTTGAGGGATATGTTTTTAAACATATTTTGGTATTCTAAGGTTTTTGTAAATCAAGCGAATAGATGTTAAACCTGTTAAATGAATCTATTATCACACTGTAGACGTGCTTTTCGTGTTTCAGTAGCTGTTAGAACAAAGAGAATTGCTATGTTAGAAATTTAGCCATTATCCAGCATTTTAGTTTCAAGGTTAAAGGCACTAACTATGCACAAGTGGTATGTTTTCCAGTTAAACAATTACTAATCAGTGACTTGAATAAAAGTAATTCATGATATAAATCATGAATATTATAATCCCAAATCAAGAAAATTGAAAATGCAAATACATTTATCAGGTCAACTTCATTTTATTTGGTAATATAGCCTACATCTATTCCTGCATTTCAGGCCTGGTGAACATTTCCAAAAATGTGTTGGGACAGGAGCAATTTAGTAATAGTAATGAGGTAAAAAGTAAATTATTCTGTGAATTCAAACAGGTCGTGTGAACATTTGATTGTAATCATGATTCGATACAACATCAATATCCATGAAATTTAGAATCCTCGAAGAACAAACATGGGCAGGGGATCTCCAGCACATGCATGAGATGATGCATGAGAGAAAATGATTGATTATATAAGGTTATAAACAGTGTAGCTCAAAGAAAACTTTCGTTTTTGTTTTACCTCTGGTAGTTAATCACTTGTCTGAAAAATTAAATTTAAACATATCACATTTCAATCATTTAATTTAGACTTTGGTGTTGAGTGTTATGAGGTGAAAATCTTTATTATATTGTATTTAAACCTGTAGACTGCAACTTGATGAAGCACATTATTTTCTTTTTTATTTTTAGAATAAAGTGAAATCTGCATTTTATTTTGTCTAGTAATCACACATATGTCATGGGTGAAGCAGGTTGAGATTGTGTTTAAAAATACTGAATTACAAATTTTAAAAACTACCTGCCATTTTCTTTTCACACAGATCTGGGTCATAACAGTGCTGACTACTTGCATATACTGGCCGAGACCCTAAAACTAAGCATGACCGATACTATGCACTTCATCACAGACCCTGATCAGGTTCCAGTGAATGTGAAAAAGCTGTTATCCAAGGATTATGCTCAGCAAAGAACCCAGTTAATACAAATGGACAAGTAAGACTGATTTAGTGAGATAATCTACCTCTCTTTCTCTCTCTGTCAGGTACCAGCCAGTGCCAGGCTTTGTGCTTACTTTAGATAATAATGTTTATACATCCCCTCCCCACTGGGTTCTCTCCTCTTTCTGTCTCCGTACTGAGACACTTTGATTGGCTGCCTGAGAATGAGAGACGTATAGGAAAGGATAGAGAGTCATTTGGTTGGTCATAAGCTGCAGACTTTAGACTCTCGGTTAGTCACAGGAAATCCAAACAGCCAACAATGTCGGTGGATCGATAGCACAGTGACTGAGGCATGTATTTATATCCAGTGTACTAAATACCAAAAACGTTATATAAGATAAATATACAAAAGCCTAAAGTGTGCAACAGAGGCAGAAAAACTATTTACATTTTAGACATCTAAAATATTTCCTGTATTTTTCCTAACTATTCAATGGATGAGGCTAAGGGTGTGTTCACACTGATGCTATTGCTCCTTTTGTTTGGTTCATTTCAACAAACATGAACGCTGCCATATGATCCATGGTCCGCACCAAAAAAAAAGTATCATATTGTAATGATGACATGTTATTACAAAGGGTATCAAGGGTAAAATAATTATGGTTAAAACAGGTCCAACATGTTAATAATTTGCAAAACTTTCAGTATTTCTTCATGCACCAGAAAACTTCAACCATTAATGGATTGTACAGCTAAAATTGCTGAATGCTAAACAGTTACCAATATTATTTTTATGTGTAAGATAAAACATAAAAATGGAAACTTATCTAAGGAATGTACAGCTTCTATGTTATCCCTTCAAAGAATTAACAAATGGAAGGAATTTTTTGTTTTTTGTTTTGTTTTGTGAGACCCTTACAGGGTTTAAAAACTGTAATAAATGCAATTAACCCAGAGACGTTTCTCAATCTTTTTCTCTTGACCTCAGAGCTCAGAGTGTATGTGATCCTGGGATTCCCGCAGGAAATGACACGGTCTATTTCACTGTGGTGGATGAAGAGGGCAATGCCTGCTCTTTTGTGAACAGCAACTACATGGGCTTTGGCACCGGTCTTGTCCCCCACAATTGTGGATTTTCCCTTCAAGTGAGTATTTCAATGAGTTTTGTTGCCAGCTCTATGTGAAAAACTAGGTATTCATTTATTAATTTATTTATAATGCATTTTCTTATGTCATTAATAAATAGGTATAGAAAACTGATGACTTGCTTTATATGCTATCAATAATGCTGTAGATAACATGTCAGTTTTGTATATGTAAGCCTATATATAAAAAGATTAGTTCAAGGAAGAAAAACAAAGGGGTTGTTAACCTCTGGCAGTAAAATTTACAGGCCATTGTAAAGCGTATTCCTGTTCACAGCACAGTTCCTTTCTTTCTCTCTCTCTCTTTGCCTAGTAGAACAGAGGAGCAAATTTTTCACTGGACCACAGTCATGTTAACTGTATAGGCCCAGAAAAGAGGCCGTACCACACTATAATCCCTGCCATGCTCACTGATCCCTTGTCAGGGCGCCTCCTTTGCTCTTTTGGGGTGATGGGAGGCTTCATGCAGCCTCAGGGTCATGTGCAGGTGAGTTGCTCTAATATCTTAATAGTCCAACAGTCAGAGCTGGGATTTCAATTTGCAACATTCCACATAGTAGTCTGGAGCATTAAACCCCAAGACACCACAATCTATTCTCAGTCATGTAGTTATTTTATAAACATAGCACAGTGGTGCAGTGGTTAGCACGTGTTGCCTCACGGGTCCAGGGATCTGAGTTTAAGTGCGAGCATGGCTGCCGTCTGTGTGGAGTTTTTTTTCTCCCATCATGTATGTATAGTTTCCTCAGGCTACTCAGGTTTCCTCCAACATTTTAATGTGCTAGGTTAATTGGCTTCTCCAAAGTGTCCCAATTTATGTTTGTGTGTATGCGCATTTGCATGGGCCATGTGTGGAACCACTAGAACAGTTCCTGATTTGAGCCCTGTGCTGCCGGATAAACCCCAGCTCCCGTGTGACCCTGATTTGGTCTAAATGAGTATGGAATGTGTGAGCGAGTGAGTACAGGTACAGGTGCAGTGATGAGAATGACCCAAGTCCCAAATAGTATCTGTGGTGTTCCTGTGGTGGTCCTGACCATTAGAGAACAGACTAATGAGAACTAACAAAGAATGTAGACAAATGTGGACTACAGTCTCTCTTTGTAGAACTAAAACATGTTTCTGTATGGTATGAGGATCTGATGAAAATGGTCAATGATTGTAGAATCAAGGCGGTGTACACAATAAAGTAATCAGTAAGGATATATTCTGTTATAAATAATTTATTGATAGTCATAACCAACGCCAAGCCATGTCCAAGCCTTTGTTGTCGGTCTGTGTTTGTATAACCGGGGGATGTCTTTCCTTTAAGTCTCCAGAGTTCCATGTGTTGAAGGCTAAGTCAGTGGTACACATGATCTCAGGTGCCCCCATGTAACAACAACAGTGTTAACGGAGAAATTTGTATATTAAATGGGATGGAAGAAGGACATCTAGGAGTGACCAAAAAAAAAAAAGGTTATCACATTTTCTATGGCAAATGTAACACCCATTAAAACAATTTGCCAATATCGGGCACTCTGCCTTTCTAGCATAATCACTCTACCTCAGTCTTAAATTAGAGGCAAGCAATTCAGAATGCCATCTACTGTATGTTCCCCATTATCACCTACAGAAGGTTACTGTTTCAGATATCAGGTTAGAGGATTACAATAACCCTCATTGAACATTCGGATAGTAAGGTTTGACTGTATGTATGTATGTATGTTTTCATATAGGAGAGATGAGTAAGTATTAGAAAAGAAATGTCTTATGGTCTGCTTATTTACAACGCATATTAAGTTTTAATAGTTAAAATATTGATTAAAAGGCTAATACCCATTCTGTTCTTTTGAGTACTCCACATATTTATAAGCTATGTACTCACTCTGTTTTGAGGTGTTGAAGATTTTTACATTTCAAATATACGTGACATCACTGGGGTGAACACAGTATAATGCCAAATGCGTGGGCAGCTGATGGTGCACTGCAAAAATAAAGCAGTGTGACTTATATGACTGTTCAGTATTACAAGATAAGATAATGTGAACATTCCCTTCCCAGGTGTTGCTCAATATGTTAGAGTTTGGCATGAATCCTCAGAGTGCTCTTGATGTTCCACGTGCATTTGTGCAGTATGATCAGTTTGGTAAGTCTCAGTTCAGAAGGGTTTCTCAGCTTTCTAGCTATTATATGTTAGTACAGCATTTTGTTAGATATTTACACTTCTTTACACTTATATTTCTGATCACTTGGAGAATGTGCCGTGTCAGTGAAAGCACTCTTGCTTCTATCTATTATATCAGATCAAATGGGAAACCTCTGATTTACAAAGGGGACTAATGGTTTGTGTAAAATTGGAGCTTCCAAAGTTTATTGGAAATTTTCAACGATTCAATGATTTTTCCATTAAAGGTTGTGTTTCTAACAATGACATTAACATTAAGCTCAGTGAAGGTTTGATATCACAGTTTACTATGTGTTTATCCAACTCATATACAGATAGGCACTTAAAACTGTAATGATATCAAAGTGTAAGTTCATAAAACCTTCCAAAAGCCGAGCAGAAGGGATTAAGATGTGGCATGTTTGCATATGTTTTCTGTTTATATGCATAATAAAGTTCTGCACAGTTAGTTACTTTACATAGTTCCCATTCAGAGCACCCATTAGAATATATTAGTAGGATTACTTGTATTTTCTGGGTGGTTATTTCATATTATTAAAGTCACCTGTGTCTGTCATGTGCGAGCACATCCCGCCTGATGGCACTACCACAGGCCCAGCTCCATTGACCCTGAGAGGAAGCTCTCAACCTCACTTT
Source organism: Parotocinclus cabessadecuia (assembly GCA_036873895.1). Taxonomy (NCBI): domain Eukaryota; kingdom Metazoa; phylum Chordata; class Actinopteri; order Siluriformes; family Loricariidae; genus Parotocinclus; species Parotocinclus cabessadecuia. The sequence continues at coordinate 19,916 of JAYJMA010095832.1, forward strand.
GGGGCACAACCCTCTGGGAGTCAGCCTCCAGACAAGCAGACAGAATTGACCTTCATGAACAATGGGGAGTCAGTACCTCGATCAAAGAACTTCTGCTGAGTGAAACAGGAATGCAAATGCAAGTGTCCCCGCTTGACAGTAAAAAAAAAAACTCTGTTCCTGAGTGTCCCTAAAAATATTGTCAGTTTAAGCCACCTGAGTTGCAAAGTAGAGCCACAAGAAATAGTATTACAGTACAAAAGTCTTAAGCCACCACTACATGTATTGTTTTACCAATGGTATAATCACTATAAATAACATATTGACAATGATTGGACCGAAACATTTCAAACTTGGATTCATCATAATACTCTTTTAAACTGACCATAATGAAAATTTTTGTGAGCTTTAGTGTATTTCATCCTTTTCATCTGGTTCCTCTTCTGGGTTCTTAGCTGCTACCCTTCCAAAAAAAAGACTATTCCTGATAAAGCTTCTTCGAACTGTAGAAGGGTCGATTTTACCATATTGATAAAGCTGCCAGATGCTGCTATTGCTCAAGTGTAAAGGGATTTCACACGAAATACTTTGTAAAAGTCTTGAAAATACATTGTAAAGAAACTATTTTTCAGATTGTTTCTTAATACCACATCCAAATTTCTTGTATTTTGTTTGTAATCTAATAAAAACACTATGAAATAATTAAATATTGTCACTATACCAATGGTAAATCAACAAATCTAATGGTATCACAATGGCCAAAGACAGTACTTTGTTCCCCAACCACGTTAGCTGCATTATTTAAAAACAAGATTTTGTCATGTAAGCATCAAATCAAATTTATTAGGAGGTAATAGAAAATAGACACTAACAACACATGTTCTTGTTTATTACAGTATAGCCAGATTCATATTTGCAGTTTATAAAATGTAAAACATTCCAAAGTCCAATTAATAATTTTGCTGAGTGGAATTCTCAGCAATCACTACAGGTATTTAGCTATAACAGTTATATAGTTCCACATTTTACTATCATATACTGATCAGCTAAAACATGATTTAACTATGTGGCCTGTAAGCTGTTGAATAACATCCACAGAAATGTTCAGGGCCAGGGATTTGAAGAAGAACATTACCAAGAACATTAAATCCCTTTCACAGGCTTGCCTTCACACAGACCAGATAATCTTCCATGCTTTAAGGTCCAGTTTTGACATTTGTGTCCTCAATGTAGGTGCTTTTGTTGGTGGCCAGGTGTTAGCATGGTGCGAAGGGCAAATAGGCAGTCCCATACTAGGCAAGTGGTACTGTACTGCGTGTGGCGACACACTCCTCCTGCAACAAGCATACAAACATTTCTCACTTGTCTCATCATCATGTGTCATCAGATCTTCGGTCCATTCAGTCTAGAAAAGACAAAAAAAACCTTGGACCACTGTAGGCATTTACTAACCCTGCTGACTGGGAGCACCCCATAAGCCTTGCTCTGTAATTGATGCTCTGACCCAGTCATCCGGCCATCTTGTTAAAGTCACTCAGTCTATAATTTTGACCATTTCTCACTGAAAAAAATCTGCTATATATTTACCATCTAATTTAACTTACAGCTTCTGTAACTACTAGAGACGGTCAACATTATTCCTTATTCAGTTGGGTCGTGATATCAATGTTTTGACTGATCGTATTTGTTCGCTAAAGGATATTTAAGATGAGGTCAATTAAATAAATTGTTAAAATCCATCAAAAGTGTTTTTTATTACTAATGTTTGTTGGCAGTGGTGAATAACCATGATTTTGACATTATATCCTGGCTATGTATTCACAACATACAGATTATATTCTCATAGCAGTTTAAACTCCTTCTGCAGCCCAGGAATGGAAGCTCCATTTGGAGGATGGTGTGGACAAACGTGTGGCTGAAGACCTGAGCAGAAGAGGTCATGTGGTGAACTGGCCAGTAGAAGGGCACGACCGGGACAGATTTGGACGGGGTCAAATAATCAGTGTTGGAATGTGGTGGGATTCATGTAACAGAGAAACAGATGGGACTAAGAGGGTACTCTGGGCTGGATCTGACCCGAGGGCTGATGGATGTGCTATGGGATATTAGCTAAAACACAGATGACAAAAGTGTTATTGTAATACTGAAATAAAACAAGAAATCCAACATACCAAGGGCTGGATGAGAAAATCACATCTTATGTCAATTTGCCAAACTTTTAGGAAACATAGATATTAACTAGAGTGAAGAGAAACTTAATAAAGCAACAAGATCTTCAGGGTACTTTGAGGAACAAAAAGTACACTACCTTTTAGACAGCTAAAATGTAATCAAATAAAAAATCTGGTA
>JAYJMA010095840.1:0-22240 GCA_036873895.1 Parotocinclus cabessadecuia
GGCAGAGAATCCCCAAATCAAGGTGTGACAAACTTGTTACATCATTCACAAGAAGATTCATGATGTACTAGCTCAAAGGTTCTAATAAATACTGAGCAAAGGGTCTGAATACTTATGACCATGTGGTATTTCAGTTTTTCTTTTTTCCTAAATTTGCAAAAAAATTCTACATTTTTTTTTTCTGTCAAGATGGGATGCTGAGTGTAAATTAATGAGAAATAAAATACACTTTTTTGATTTTAGCAAATGGCTGCAATGAAACAGAGTGATCAATTTAAAGGGGTCTGAATACTTTGAGTACCCACTTTAGTGAGTGTTAATGCCATATATATTTAGATCCTTATCTACATGAAGGTGAATGGACTTTTTTATAGTACGACTGTTTTACTGTACTCTCTAATGGAGATTTATGCTGCCTTATCTCTAAGGTTTCTTTGAATACTGAGGCCATTTGGTCTGCAGCCTAGACATGACAAATGTTACTTGACACACAGTTATTTTGGTTATCTGGCTGCGGATCAGGATACTGAGTGCATTAAACTGCTTAAGCCTTACCCTATGCCCAGTACACATTAATGAGCTAGAAAGGGTGCTGTGCTTTATTTTAATACTATTGCTGGAGCATACTTGTAGTACAAGGTGCTCCCATTAGGGGTCAGCACAGTGGATCGGCTTCGCATAGCAGACCTGGGTCAGAACTATTTTATCTGGGTTTGGAACCAGCTCTGAATACACTATCTGTGGGCGTGAACTGGATCACTTGGAGCCCAGTTGGACTTAAACACATCTTTATAATGTAGAATGAATTTGGAGTACCCAGAGAAAAAGCACAGGCATGATGCAAACTCCACACCTTGTGAACTGGGAATGAACCTGGTGCCCATGCTCTTATTCCACCCTGCTGTATCTTTTGCATTAACAGTACGTAACGTGATTCCAATTTGTAAAACATTTGTGATTCTTTTGTTTCCTTACAAAAACAATGGCCAAGTGTTATAGTTACATGTTAAATTTCAGTGCTGTCAAATGTTTCAAATGCTTTCTTGCATTAATGACATTTTCGCTTGACATTAAGAGTTTTATTTAACCAGTTAACACATGACTGGACTGTAGAAGTTCGGCGGGATGTATTTATTAATTAAAAAAAATAAACAAATACATTTACCCTAACAGCCACTTGCTAGAACAACAATCCAAAGTAGACTGTTGATTTTGTTAGGGACTGTTAATCTTGCTCCTGTCACAAAGGCATTGATGCAGATGTTTTTGTCGGTTGTCGAACTGCATGGCTACACTCTCTGCCATCTCTATTGTTGCTATTTCGAAACCAGAAGTGACGGTGATTGGTCAGCGAGTTTGTCGATGATAAAAGTTTGCAAAAAACCTAAAAGGAGGGTGACTGAAAGGGCATTGCATATTTACAGTCTTAAAAAAAAAACCCCACATTTGCTGTGGAAGATACTGTCATACACAAACTCTAACTGTCCTCCAAATAACTCTCTTTACAACACGTTCGTTGTGCAGTGGCCTTTAGCCCTTTAATCCCTCCACTTTGTATATATTAAATGCATAAAATTGACCGATGCTACTGAACAGTCTGAACATACCTTTTTAAATCTTATTTTAATCTGAACTTTTGATCCATGTATTCAGGCTGTATCTGAATTCTTAGTCATGTAATAGATCCCTGATAATCCCTGCTATTCTTTAGTCATACACTGTTAAATAAGCTGTTTAAAGTCCTACATACGTTTTTATTTGTTTTATTCGGAGTCGTCTATACAAAATCATGTGCACCATGCCTGCTAGTTTTTTTTTCATTAACATGTAGTGCTTGTAAATACATGATAATAATTATGGCATCAGAGGAGACAGACTATAATACAAAGTATGCTTTTGTTGGAATACCTCCACTTTTGATGCAGGGCACCTGCTGTGACTCAGATGTAAGAGCCAGCTGTTGGTAACAGCAGTTCCTAAGGAATTGGTTTCAAACCCTTGGCTTGGTTTGCAATGTGGAGGTTTGTTTATCTTAGGCTCCAGTGTCCTGCAATGAACTGGCGTAACATCCAGAAAGCAGATTTGCCTCTCCACAGTGATTTTTATGGGTAGATTTTCTTCCACTGAAATGGAGCATTGCAGCAAAGATAAGTGACTGGAGTATAACGTATGGATAGATATTGCTCTATCATTCCACCACTCAATACTGGGCTAGTTCATAGCACTTCTCCTAGCTCTACAGTAGGAATGTGAGATGATGACATGAATCTGTTATAGATGTGCTTTTGTTATGCTCCACAAAACAGGAGGATAGGTTAAATGCAGTTGTTTAACCACGTTTCATCTAGCAATTCTGTGTAAACGCACATTCTGAAATGATTGTAATTTTGTCCTAACAAGAGCATCTAAATTACTGCTTAACTTTTTGAAAATTGTTATTGTAACTAATTGAAGTGAATGAAGTAGTATTGAATTGTAGTCAATCCATGACTGTAATAGGGTTTTTTTTGTGTTTTTGTATTTGATGTAACCTTTCAGTTACCTCATTATTTAAATTGAAGGGGCACATAGTATTAGTCAGTATGAGCATCCAGAACTCACAATAGTGTTATACTGATCAGCTTTCCACTTATGAACTATATATGTACAAGTTTACATAGAAAACGTTAAGAAATTTCATGAATGACTATATGTCTTGTGTGTTTGCTTCTTTGTCATGAACTGCTATTCTATTTTTTCACTGCAGGTTAGTTTTTAATAAATGAAGTTTCTCTAATTTCACTTCTCCTCCTATTTTCTTTTCTTGCCGAGGGTCCCAGTACAGGTGTGCACTGTTTTACAAACAACCGACCGACCACTATCCGCACACTTTAGTGAATGAGGTCTTAACAATTGTAATAAATTGTAGTAAAAAGATCTGTCTTCGTGCCCATAAATGTGTGTTTCCACAAGCAGAGGCACAATTAAGGAGCAGGAGTGAAGTTAATTTGAACTACACACTGTTATAACTCAATTGTTGTGTTTGCTTACCCCTTTTCTGTGCAAGTTACTTGTTTGGTGTATGACTTTCCCCTCTTTTGTCTGTAGTCCCATCGCAGCAAGAAGGTCCTTGGTTTGACCCCTAGATGGCGCTGCTTGAGTGCTTTCTATGTGTAGACAGCATGCCATCCCAGTGTCTCTGTGGGTTTACTCCAGATACTCTCATGGACACGCAACAGGTTAACCGTATTCTTTGTGCAAATATGTCTCAATGGGTCCTGAACAGGTTAATTAAGGGTAATTAACCAATAGAAAAGAAAGCCTCTGTATGCTCCAGCAACTATTGCTAGCGCTTTGAGTTCAGCAGAGTTGGTGCTTTGCTTGGGCTTTTTTTGTGTTTGCAGAAATGTTTTAAACTTGCTTACCATGAGCTCTGCTTTGATACAGTATAGAACACTCGTTAAACTCCTCAGTTCATGTTACATGTAACTTGTGATTGACTGGTTGGAACATACTCCCGTAGTAAACCAAGGAGCACCTGTACCAGTGGCAGCTACTGGCCTTTCAAAGAGGGGAAGCTTATTTTCAGCATGCATCATAAAACGTCTATTTATTTATACGTAAATTCTGCCCTCCAATCCCTTTCAAGAAAATGATCTGTCACCCTATCGTACCAAGTAGGTATTATTCCCCCATGCCTTTAAGCAGTTTTCTCTCAATGGCTAGTAGAGCTAGGCTGCTTAGATGGCATTGGCCCATTGTATTACTGGTGCAAGGCTTTTCAAACTGGAGAAGCTCCAGTTGGGTCCCTGAGCAAGGCACTTAACCCACAATTGCTTGGACTGTAAGATTGTATTAATTGTAAGCCGCTCTGCATAAGAGTGACTGCTAAATGCCATAAATGTAAATGTTTTATGTGATGATTTTTTTTTTCAAATCAAACGCACAAAATCATACAGAAGATTGCACCTAATGTTTCTAACTGACGAACATTAAAATGCTGAACTATTTTGATGCTGTAAACAAAGATATAATTTTTTGCTTCAATAAGCTAAATTCAGGTCGGAAAGGCTTTCATATTAAGTCTGACCTGGTCCATCCTTTTCATTGATTTGTATTTTGTTATTAATCCGAATAGGATTTCCTCAATGATGGACATTGAGTTCAAAACCTGCGTGCATGTGTGTGTTTTTGTGTTCAGACCAGCCCATCAGCTTGCCATATTCAGTCACTTAAAACAACTTTCTTCCCCTTGCAGCAGGTCATCTTGACTTGTGTATCAACACACGTTTTTATGTTTTGACAGAGTGCAGTGTGGGTATGGTAATGAGAAGGTGGAGATATCATGTGTCCTAACCCTATCGGCTTGTCAATTGATAACTGAGCCATTTAAATAGCCATTTTGTACTGAAAAAGACCGCTGTAGACAGCAGTTCTGAATAACGCTGCTCAGTGGTTTCTATTTTGTTCATTAATGTCTAAAATTTAGGCAAAACTGCTAAGAGTAGCAGCTCTGCAGGCTCAGGAATTAAGACTTTGAGACGGCAGTTCCTGAAAGCCTTTGTTAAATCACCACTTGCATGTTGTATACCCCACCTGGTATTTGAACAAATTCCTATGATAGACCGGCGCCCTGACCAGAATATACAGGCCCCAGACACCCCCCCCCCCCTCGTTTTAGAAGGGACAAACTGTGCTGCTTTGTGGGTTGTTTTTCTTTGAAACAGTTTCCACACAAGATGTAGAACTATTGGTGTTTTAGTATTTTATTCTAAACATGTGAATTATAAAACCCGTATAAAATGCAGTACATTCATATAACACCAAGTAAACACACCCGATACACATCTGATAAGCAGCGATTCTGGAGACATGAATCACAGGAACAAGTGAGTCATCTAAAACAAATAAGCACCATTACAAAAGGAAAGAAAAAAAACAACACAAAAAGGCAACACATTACACTGTAGTGCTGTTCCGGTCAAGATTCGGTTTAGTAAATAAAATAAAGCACAGCTGTTACACCCTGTGTAGAAAAAAAATGAAGATTAACTTGGAAGGATGTAACAAAGCACTATGACATGATGCATCAAGACGCAGCAATACCAATGTTCTTTGTTGGCAGATGCTCTCTGCATTTGCATTTCTGGAACAGCAGAGGGCACAATCATATGTCATATTTCAACAATGCCTTTGTTGCGTTTCACAAAATGCTGGAAACTTTTGCGTGCTTAAAGGCTGAGCTACTGAGCTAAGTTCAGTGAGCTTGTTTCTGTTGCTTTTCAATTTCAGATCGCACTTGGTTATATAAATTTGGTGAAACGGTTACTATATCACATCCTGCCATAGCACTGTTTGAGCTTTATTGTTTGAAACGAATATCTTTACAGGGGACTAAAGATTATTTTTTTTGTAATTTTATACAGGTACTTGCATTAAACTTGTATGTAATTATGCATGTATATGCATGTAATTTTATACTTGCATTAAACTGAAGTTGGTTAATTTAGAAACATGTATTCAACATCGCAATCAATTAATTGCAATATTACAGTATTATTACAGAATTCAAATTGAAAGTAACAAATTATTTACAAGCCTTTTCCTCGTTACATTTCCAAAGCGCTCACTTCTCTCCTGCCACACGACTCCCAATCACTTGCCCAGGGAAAAATCTAAATAAAAAAAATTTGATTGCATTTTCTGCTGCATGTGTATTATCAGGTTCCTATCGTAAAAAACAAGGAATACCTGTACAGGAAAATGCAAACAGTGTTTTCACTCATATTTAAGATATGGTGAGCTCTTATTTTATTTTTTAAAAGAAAAACTTATTTCTGGTCATTTATTTTAACTACAGGCGTCTAAAGTATTTTTGCAAGGGTCTACAGAATTTAAATACGATACAAGAAAACGTGAAATGTTTTGCACAATTTACACCAGAATTAAAGAAGCAAGTCTTATTAAATGTCTTCTAGTAACTCTGTATCGAGAATCGAATCGTGGGCACAATGTATCGCTACACCCCTACTAACTTGCCACTGAGGCGAATGGGAAGTTGTTTCTTCTTTTCAGTAACCGTAACCGTGATGATAGTCTTCATCTTGACCATCTACCTCTGGGCAGCGCATGCCAAGCGACAACTGGATGGCCATCTCCTGCCTGCGCAGCTGCATCGAGTCGATCAGCTCGTAGATGGTGGACATGGACCACATCGGGGACGGGTACCATGACTTCACGTTACCATCTTTGCCCACCAGCAACATTGAGAAGTAGTCTGCACTGACCTGGAAATAGTTCCGGATGTCACGCACTTGGGAGGCAGACAGGCCTTCCTGCTCCACCTTTGTACTCCCTGTAATATTAGAAAGTTACTGATTATATCCATAGTTTAGAAATGCATGGTTTAAACCTGTTCCTTCTGCCGTGGCTTCAAACAATCAGGAGCTGTACCTGATTCCACCACTCACTACAACTGGGACAGCAATGCTGGAGCCAAATACTATAGTAACCTGATGCTAAGTTCCAGCAGTGCCTTCCTGCAAGGTGTGGTGACATTCTGGCATGTGAGGTAGAGAAGGGTCAGACAAAGGAGATCATCCGCCAGTACTGCAACAGCAACTAGCGAGGCAGTGGACTGGAATCCCACCATGTGCTTTCTGGGACAGGCCCCATGTTCCCATGACCCTGACTAGGATAAATAGGGGCTAAAATGGGGATATCAGTCTGATTGGTTGGATGAGGTTTCTCATCATAAACAGGATAGGAACTGCTTATTGTAAAGTACACTCTCACTGTCCACTTTATTATTTACACTTCCATCTAGTCCATCTGTTTCTCTACATGCTGTTAGTCCCCTTTACTCTGTTCCCTAATAGCCTGTACCCCCAACAGATCAGGTGATAAACTATACTGTTCACAAAAAATCATTTCAAATTTGATTTTTAAAAGCTTTTGATTTTATTTCATTAAACAAGATCATCAGTGTGATCTTAGGCATCAAGTTGCATATTCATTGGGATGAACAGACGCAAGCAAGACTGGCCTAGAGTGCCACACATTGACTGTTCAGTAGGGTGTATGATGGGGCATCTGACAGGATCAGATCATCCAGCAGTTTTTGTGGGATTACCTTCATATCAACTTTGAAATATCCCATAATTTTGTGAGCATTGTATTTGGGTAAGCACTGCAGTGACACTGAAGTGTGTTGTGCTGGTATGAGTGGATCAGACACAGCAGTGCTGCTGGAGGTTATAAACCCTTTGTTCATCCATGCGCTCTATTAGACATCCACTACTGTATGTTGTTCCGTTGGCAGAGACAGTAGTGTTCGTCGTTCTCTGATCCTTCATCAGTGCATCCAGGATGCTTCTGGCAGTTTTGTTAAGTGGTCAATTTTCAGTTCAGCACTGTTAAAAAAAACCTCCAGCAGCACTGCTATTCGATCCACCCACAACGCACACTTCATACCTCAGTCCCAAGTGAATGTTCATCGATCGGAGGGTCATTAAACAGAGCACATCTGTAAGTTAACGACATAGCTGTTCACTGTTCAATGTGCTTAGAACAACGCTGACTTTAACAAAGTCACAGATGCAGAGCTAAAGCAGATTCTTCCTACATTATATGCCACACACTGAGGAATGGCAAAAACAAGCCTTGATTTCATCAGCTTGTTTTCTTTTGTGTGGGAATGAATATGCAGGGACAACCGACCCTGATGCACAATGGGCATATGATCTGTCAAATCTATATACGGTTAAATTTATCATATACTGAGGTGTTTAACTTATACTGTGTTTATCATAGCATAGCTCATATTAAACAGGTTTTTCCTCATCAATCCTGCTAAAGGACTAACTACGTCACTCACCGCTGAGCGCAGGCGAGCATGCTCCTTAAACCTGTTTAAAATACTACATTTTAACATAAAGCTGCCACGCTTTCTCATCTGGGAGCGTGGGACAGTACTGTGTATACAACGTATCACTTGCCTAGGAATGTTCAAAATTCAGAGTGCAGTTTCTACTGACTGTGTATTATAAAGTAATCATATCGTAAGTGAAATCATCATATATCAAATCATCAAATCATATCGCCATTGTGAAATAGCAAGCACCTGCACCTTTTTTGTCACTGTTTTATAAAAACCATAGGCCTATGAATTACTATGGGTTTTCTAATAGCCTTTAATAAAATCATATTAATGCACTGCATTTCATGGCCTGTAACTTCATTTTACTTCAGTTCTTTCATGCTGTTTCAAGGGTTGATGCAGATGTGACCTCTAGTAGTTAATCCAGTGACTAGATTTGAAGCACAGAGTAAGTATAGAAAGTAAATCAGTGACCTTACCATTGATTGGATAAAGCTCCAGAACTCCCCCCATGTCCTCCATGGTTTTCCCCACCAGCTTCAGGACAGACAGGTGACGCAGGCCTGAAGTTGGAGAAGATACAGCACATTGCTGAGCATTTGTTCAGCAAGAAATATAGCTGATATGTTCTCTCAGCTGGTTCTTTTTAAAAATTCTTTTGGTCCAAAACTGGCGCTAAAGTTGCCAAGGTTTGATTAAGCTTTTATGTTCGTGAAGAACACACCCTTGCTGGATGTCTGTGCAAAAGCCAGACACAAGTCCTCCACAGCTAGAAAGTACACTTGAATGCATTCCATGGAATGTATCCCCCACCTCACGTAAATAATCGCATTCTCATTTTAGGATCTTGGACGCACCATCGACCTATTCACACAGTCAGATGGGGTCTGCTTCATATTATTACCCCTGGCAAAAATAATGGAATCACCACACTCACACTTCAAGCAATTTCAACTAGTATTTTTTTTCTTTTCAGGAAATAAACATTTTTGTTTGAAATTGTATTTTTGTTGAATATCGAGACGTCACAAAACATGGCTCAAACAAATTAAAGAACTTTAATAAATGCTATATTTTTCAAGGCCACTTAGGGTTGAGAAAAAAAAGCTATATCACCTTGCAATTTGTATTTCCAAAACAAATATCAGTCTAAAATGTCTACAGTTGCTATATTGCTGTAGCCTACAGTTATAAGGGAGTGTTCACAATCAACCTGGGGGTTCTGTCTCTCACATTTGAAGTGTACCTACAATAATAATTACAGACCTCTCCATTGGTGGGAAAACTTCAAAAATAGGGAGTGTATCAAATACTTATTTTCTCCACTGTATATATGTTACTATTTTATATTTTGGAACGTGTTTAATTAACAATTTCTACAAAGTTTATAAATAAAAGTTGTAACTGTTTTGAGACAATGCTATTAAATTATATTGCATTCATAATGATAATTGATTATCAGTTAACTAACTGTAGCTGGAAAGAGAACTGCTAATGACAAACTAGATTACATGTGACAGGATGTGATCTATTAACAATAGTAAGTCTCAAACAAAAGTATCATTTTCAGATAGAATAGATGGGTGGACTACTCTAAGAAATTAGGGGATATTTCAAACTGAATACAAAGAGGATCTCACAAGAACTTCTGGATAATCTGATCCTGTCCATGTCCCATCACTGTCAGTGTGTTTTGGCAGTCTTGGGTGATCATACACCCTACTGAATAGTCAATGTGTGGCACCCTCATCCAGCTTAACCTGTTTCTGTTTAACCCCATGAATATATCTCAATAAAATACTCAATTATGAGAAATGAGATTGTGTTCTGTTTATTTAAACAATTACCATAGACTTACAGTCTTTAGACCTACTATAGGTTTTATTATTATTATTGTTATTATTATTATTACAGACTACAGAATCGACTGACTTAGTTCAATTTGAACATATAAAGACGAGCAGTGTAAGAGGTGTCATTAGAAAAAATAGGCCAGATGTGTGATAAAACTTTTCTGATGACTTAATTTAATAATTTAAATATCAGGTAAGAGGCTCAAAGTTGTGGTTATACTATTAGAACGGTATTTTAGTTTTCCGAAAGAAAATGTAAATGTAAATGTAAAATAACTAACTTGCTTTAGGATATGTTTTTTGTATCAGCTAAAGAATGAAAATCTATCATGAGTGTGTATGAGTATGTTTGATTAGTTTGAAATGCAGTGTTCTTAATTCTCCAGGAATGTCCAAAAGAACATAGCCACCTCCTCTACATCAAGCATGTGACATGTGGATGTAATATTGACATGTTCAACATAGCACTCAATACCAGTTAAAGTGGCCATGTTTTGGCACTTCATATCTAATTATAGGCAGACACTACCTCACAGCTTTAAACCAGGGCTGTCAGAATTGAAATATTTTTAACAGAACCTTAACAGTGGACGATCCTCAACAAGCCTTACAATCCAGCCCGTTGTGGTTTAAGACCCATGGTATCTCAAACTTATATTGCAAAGTTGGGATTTAAACCCCTGGCCTACTGGTCCTGTTATCTCATGTGACAAAGTTTTCTGCCATATAGATTTGTGCAAAGCGCATAATAACACCCCCATTTAACTTTTAAACTTTTAAACATTCTTAACCTTTAACTTATATAGTACTTGAACACTTGAAATTCAAGAGTTGTTCTGACCTTTTCATAATGCACTAAAAACTTCTTAACTTGATGTTTACTTGGGTATGCACCTATCTGATATTAGGATCGGACAAAGGTCCTAATATTAAGTCAATGGGGTATTAATCAACAGGACCGATACATTCACTTTAATTTTGGTACACTTTGCTGTGCCGGCAGTTACACCAACAATTTTGATGGCAACGTGCAACATTTGTATAACTAATATTTAAAAGGTAGCACTGCAAAATAGAACATGTAATATTACTGATTAATAATATATTAAGGTTCTGCACATTTGTTTTATTATTTTGGTACTAAAGAATTCCAGTTTAGTACATTTATATGTATGTGTTAATATAACAGATATATATTAACTAAAAAATTAGCAAATATTGATGCCTGAAGACGTTCTCACATGGTGAGGTATATGTTTTATTAATTCAACTATGTTATCAGATCGATATGTATCGGTACCGATATCACAACTGAAATTTGGATCGGTGCAGTTCTACTTTAAAAATGACAGAGGATCCTAATTCTCCTTTACAAAAATGTACTGGCACGCTGGTCCTGTGCACAGCTACAGTGCATTTGACTATATTCAAAAAATCATGAAAATATTTTAAAAAATAAAATCCATCTCAAAAATCGAACTAGCCTGAATTATGTAGTTAGTTTGCTCCTAGTGTAGCGGTACCTCGGTTTTCAACCACCTCAGTTAGTCGATTCCGATTAATTATGCATTTTGACTTTAAATAATTGTCTTGGGGCGGTGGTTCGGTGGGTAGCACTGTTGCGTCACAGCAAGAAGGTCCCAGGATCAATCCCAGGGTGGAGCGGTCTGAGTCCTTTCTCTGTGCAGTCTGCATGTCCTCCCTGTGTCTGCGTGGGTTTACTCCAGGTACTCCAGTTTCCTCCCACAGTCCAAAACACATAATTGGTGTCTCTTAAGTGGTCCTTAGTGTGTGACTGGGTGCATGACTGTGTGTGTGTGCCATACGATGGATTACCCTTGTTTCCAGAGTTGCCGGGTGGGCACTGGCTGGCCCACGACCCCGTGTGAATTAAGCAGAAGATATTAAATGAATAATTGTCTTGGTTCTTGACGTTTGAGCGGTATTTGGTAAATTTGTATGATCTGAGCTGTGAGACTTGTTTTAGTCGCAACTCAATTCAAAATTCACTAATCCTTTTGGCTGAGCAGTTATCATTATCAGCGAGCGACATGAGTTCACCTGAGTAAATGATATGCTATTACTTTTCACTTTCAATCTATTACTCACTAAATGTCATAAGATTGTAGACATTTTTATATAAAATAACCATTATGTTAATTATTCTGGCCAAATGTAGGTTAATGTAAGTGTTACTGTTTAATTGGTTCCGCTATGATACAGTAAAAACCATATTAAAATCATTGTTTCATGACTGAACATTTTCCTATCTTAAATCAGAGAGCAACTGTACAACACAACTCCATTAATACATATAAAAGCCAGTGCGGGTTTGGGATTCTGGGGATCTGGAGCAGATTAATTCAATTTACGTTATATTTATGGGAAAAATTTGCTCGGTAAGATTTATGGAACACATTAACAACGAGAACTGAGGTACCACTGTATATATATTATCTTTGGCTGCAAGTATCGTGGAGTAGTGTGAAGTATTATAGCCTCCAGCTGGTGACTACGGACTTTCATAGGGTCAAAAACGAAACAAAAACAGTGTAAAAATTATCCATCCATCATCTTCTGCTTAATCCACACGGGATCTCGGATAGCTGGTGCCCACCCAGCAACTCTGGACGCAAGCGTAGGGCATACACACACAGTCCACACCAATTAACCTAACACGCACGTATTTAGACTGTGGGAGGAAACAGGAGTACCCAGAGTAAACCCACACAGACAGGAGGACATGCAGACTCCACAGAGAAAGGACCTAGGATTGAACCCGGGAACTTCTTGCTGTGAGGCAGCGCTACTTCCCACCGAGCCACCGTGCTGCCAGTGTAAAAATACACTCTAATAGACATATCTTCAATATTTTACTTTGATTTATTCTCACCCAGATTGCACGCCTGATTGGTCAAGGAATGAAGCTGCTGCTGATAGGCCCATTCCTCATCTTCAGGGGTGGAGATGATGAGCAGTCTCCGCCTCCAACGAAATCTTGAGCAAAAAATAGCAAAAAAAGTTTAGTGATAGTTATGAGAAGTGTTGTTTATTTAAATATACCCTGTGCTTTACAAATTGCAACCTGATCTTGTGTGGTGTGCTCTTCTGCTGATGTAGACCTTCAAATGTCTACTTCATGTATACTTTGGCCATTTTCCTCTTGCATGAACAAGGCATTTTCACCCAGAGAACCACCGCTCACTGGATACTTTCTCTATTTCAGACCATACTCTATAAACCCTAGAGATGGGTGTGTGAAAATCCTAGTAGTTCAACAGTTTCTAAAATAATAGACAAGCCTGTCTAGCACTGACAACTATGCTAATGTTCAAAGTCACTTAAAGCCCTCTTTCTACCCTATTCTGATTCTTGGTTTGAACTTCATTAGGACATCTTGACCATGTCTACATAACTAAATGCATTACATTTCTGTCAAGTGATTGGCTGATTATATCTTTGCGTTAACAATTAGCTGAATAGGTGTACCTAATAAAGTGGCCAGCGAGTGTATTAGCCAGTGAAGAAACCAGCTCACTGGTGTGTAACGTGGTTGATCAGTAAAGTTGTTGTTTTTAATTATACAGAAAAATCCTCAAATGAAAACCTGTATAGGAAATTCTCTAGAGATTTGGACTTGTCTTCCTTCTTGCAAGCGATTCCAAGCTTCCTCTGCAGCTCCATCTCTCTGAGACGTGATGAGAAGGTGTCGATGTAATCAAACACTGCCTTCATGGTAATAGGCACTTCATACTGTTGCTGCAACACAGCAGTAACCCAGAAATGAACTAAAGGAAACATTTGCTATTCCAGGAACAGTTTTTTTTTTATCTTGTCCCAGACTGAACAGGACAAACCTTCACTTTTGCATCAAAGTCAGTCAACACCATGTAGAAGTCATT
Source organism: Parotocinclus cabessadecuia (assembly GCA_036873895.1). Taxonomy (NCBI): domain Eukaryota; kingdom Metazoa; phylum Chordata; class Actinopteri; order Siluriformes; family Loricariidae; genus Parotocinclus; species Parotocinclus cabessadecuia. Next base: position 13,614 of record JAYJMA010095840.1, read on the forward strand.
CGAAATGATGCCGAGCTCCTTGCGGAATGCTGTAATGAGTTCCTGATTGATGAGCTCACTGTCTAGACTACGCACTGGCTTATCTTGCTCTGTAAACAACACAATAACAGGCATTTAGCAAATGCCCTGAGTACTGAACAGCAAACAGATGAACGGTCAAGAGCTGAACTCACCCATCTGGTAATGGTCTATCGTCATGGTCCCATTTGCTAGTGGGCCAAAAATGGTGATGATGGATATTTTGCGTAGGGCCATGTCACAGATCTGCTCCAAATACTCATCCTTCTGCTGACTGTACATATTGTCTTTTTCACTGGGAGCAGTGATTACCTTAAAAAAAGATGTCTTCTAAGTTTTTTTTTCCCAATGGTAATGTGAAATAAAATACGGGTTTCTACAGTGACTCTGGTTTATTTCGCAAAATACTTCTCATATGCATAATGTCTACGTTATTTTATTCAATATTTTACATAGAGGTATTATTATCCTATTTGATGAAGCTCTATATACTTACATACACTGCTCACACAAATGAAGGGATATTTCAAAATGAATATGAAGTGGATCCCGCAAGAAAAAAATCTGACCCTGCCCATGTCCCATCACTGTCAGGGTGTTTTGGCAGTCTTTGGTGAACATGCACCCAACTGAACAGTCCATTTGGGGCACTCTCGTCCAGTTTAACCTGCTTCTGTTCACCCTCATGATTACATCACTTGCTACTCAATCATGATAATTGAGTTTGTATTCTACTTATTTAAATAATTTCTATAGAATTCTTAATTGGTTAACTTAGTTCAATTCATTCATGTAACAAGGTTGGATCACTTTTTGAGTCTTGGTCCTTTCAAGGTTTCTCTCTTATAATGATTAGTTAGTTTTTCCTTGTCGCTATTGCTCTAAGCCTAGGGCTTTGACAATGCTCTGTTGTAAAAAAAAAAGTGGGATATAAATTAATTTATATTTAATATCTAATACAAGTACTCTTCTTACTATATAGGGCACTATCAGCACCAGATCTAAAAAGCCACGTGTAATGTACAGTATGTGGGCCAATGGCTTTAGTCTAGAGTTTCCTTTCAACCAACGGTGAACACATATTTAGGGCGTTAAAACTGCCCAACTGTGCAACTGTAACCAACCCATTTACCCAAGTTTCTCATAATAATGGTTGCAGGAGACGGTTTGGGGCAGAATTCACTGTACACATGCTCAGGTACACCCTGGATCACCAATGTATCTCTGGGTCCTGCAGATGCACCATCCAGGATTGGATGCCAAGTCACCAAGGATCATAGCTGGGTACATGAATAGCCCCCATTGACCCAGTGGATACTACTTTATTCTTCAAGTGAGGTTTGTGGTGCAGTGAAAAGGTCAAAGCCATTGATTCCTTTTTGAATTAAGGTTAATTATAATCTGAAAATGTCTTGGTCCTCCCAAGGTTTCTTCCTTCTATATTCAGGGAGTTTTCTTTTTCCACTCTCGCCCTAGGCTTGGTCAATTTGGGATTGGCCTTTTAAGATAATATAAAATTGTATATAAATATGCACCATAATATAAAAATGCACCATTGTAAAAAGTGTTATATAAATACATTTGACTTGACTTATTTTAATATTAAAATATATTAGAAAGGAAACACACATAGATGCCTCTTGGACTGAAACTAGCCTGTAAGCGATGACGGAGAAAATCGGTATTTTTTTAGGGCTATAGAACGATTTAAATATTTAATTATGTTGCTTGCACACATGTTTGCAATTGCATTAATCAGATTTTTGTGTGATAAACCCCTGTTTAGCCTGACAGAAAGCCACAAAACACTCGCACTTGTATGAGAAACAGCACATACAAGATGTTATTTCATGTGCTATGCAACATGTTAGAGTGTTGCTGGTGTTGCAGTGTAGATATGCAAAAAATAAAAATAAGATTAACTTAGGAATTTATATAAGCAGTAAAATAAGTAGTATGTACACAACATTTGTGCACACCCAAGAAATGGCATATGGTAATTAGGATGGAGTTTGCCCCAGAAATTTGCTGCTACAACGTGCATCCCAATAGATCTTGGAAAATGGCTGTGAGGTCAGCATCTGATGTACACAATAAGGATCATTTTGACAATCCACTGCATTTTCAAGGTGTCTGATAGAGTTGAGATCAAGGTTTTGTGCAAAGCTCAATTAAACGTGGCAAACCAATTCACAATGGACTTTCGTTAAGGACAGCAGGCCTTAAAAGTCGATAAACTGACTTGTGAAAGTGGAAACATATAAACCTCGAAAGGTCATAAAGTTACATAGACAGGATTAACAGCTAAAACAGAGCCCACTGAAAAAAATTAATACTCATTATACTTGATTCGTAATCAATAGTAAACAGTAAATATACATTTCTGCTTCCACATAAACCTATAAACCCATTCTACTATCACGGTTTGCCTATGGAGAATCTAGAAATGTATGCTGCATATTATAAATGTGTTGCTGAAATAGTCAAAATAGTGTCATAGGATAAAAGTAGTCATAGGCACCATGTGTGTTTTTGGAAAGCACTCACCAGAAGACGTCTTTTCTTCTCAAAATAGCTAAGAAACAGTTCTAAAGATTTTTTTGAGTCGGCCAGCTTTTCTGTAGGCTTGGAAAGTACATCCTTCTCTTTAGGGCCGTTTGCATATTTTGATGCATTTCTATTCATCTCTGCGCTCTTGGATGCTTTTATAACTTCCTTCTCTGTGTTCTTCTTTTTTGCAGGTTTCTCAGGTCTTTCCGTCTTTTTCTTCCTCTCAGCTTTCTCAGTTGTAGTCTTTTCTGCTTTTTTGGGCTTAAGGATCATTGGTTGACTTGCTGTAGGTGTTGCTGCCTCATAAACTTCTGTTTGTTCACTAATTTGCGCCTTTTCTACATTTTTCTTTTTTTGTTTCTGAGGTTTTTCTGTGGTGGGCTTCTGTATGTGGACTCCAGATACAATCTTATTCCTCCGCTCTTTGTCTGTGCTTCTGTGTTTAGTGATAAAGTCTGAGGTCATGACAGGATTGGTTACAGTGCGGTCCTTTGTACGTTTGCGTGTTGGTTGGCTGGTTGGTTTTGAGACTATTAGAGGGGATCTGTGTCTGTGTGGTGTTGCATGTGTGCGTCTATGTGCCATTTTGCTAAATAAAGTGGTGGGAATAGTGGTCACTGAGGAAAGAGTAGAGGGTGGCATGGTGGGTGCTGTAGTCGTAGTTGTAGCTTGCTGGGCTGTGGCTGCAGCTGTTGCTGTTGCAGAATTTGTTATAGGTATTGACATAGTTGTTGGCTTTCTGGTCGCTTTTGTGGTCATGGTGGTGGTAGATTGTGTTGCACTCTCTGTCTCGTGAGTTTTTACTTCCACTTTGGGATCGAAGCCTGTCATTACTGTCTCATCAGGTTGTATCACCTTTCCCTCCAGTCCCATGGCTCTACATCGTTCAACAAAGCCTTTCTGTCGGATTTTCTCATGCTTGCGCATGGGACTCTGGTCGATCACCTCATAAACAGCCTCCAGTCGCACAGGGTATGGATATCTCTCTTCTACCTGCAGAGTTTTCTTTAGCAACACCATGCTAAACTTGCCCTTTTCTAGCTTCAGGAAGTTCATCAGTTTGGGAACCAAGGCTGAATCTAACATCTCCTCGGTTATAGAGCCCTGGTTGCTCACACGTCTAACTTTGCCACCCACATCCTTTCCATGAAACATGACGATCTGCTGCATATGGCGGTCTGCCATTTCACAGTACACGTCTGATTTTAGTAAGCTCATCATTAACTTGTAGTAGCCGTCTGATTCATGAGGCGCTGAAATAACCAGCAGTCGATTCTTGCCGGCAAAACTAGCAAGGATATTTATAGAGCTGGTGCCATTGGGGATATGGAAGGGGGGACTTTGGGGGCGCAGCCGTGGCAGACTGGATTCTGTGTGAGGAATGTTTGGTTTCCTGACTGGTTGTATGTTTGAACTGGTCTGAGTTTCAACTCTGCGTCCCTTCAGAACTCTCCTTGCATGGGATGCTGAGAAATCAGTAGCTTGATCTTCCTGAGGAACAGCAAAGTTCCCTGAGTTGGCTGCAAAAGTGTTTGACGGCAGTTCCTCGTGGCCTTTCTCAGCAGGGTTCTGTGTTCTTCTGAAATGTCTGCTGCTCGAGGACTTGAAACCTGATGCTTGCTCCGTCCATAGCAGAACACACAAAACCATATGTGCCTTTACCAGCGTCATTGCAGTCAAGTAAATACTGCAGTCACAGGTAAATGTCCAAAAACATGTGGCAATATATCCCTGTTTTAAGGTATGGTTCAGTTACAGAGCTGCTTCTTCAGAGAACAATTTTGGCCTAGAATAAAGTTATATTACATTCATTAATGTTAATGGGGAATAAATAATGCAACAGTAAAAAATTAAGCAGTCATGTTACATTTTGGACAATGGTTATCAGCATGGCATTGTGAGGTGGTAGTAAATCTTCTTCAGGAGATGCTGGGTCATATCCTGGTCACCTGCAACAGATGCTGGAATGGTGACATTATGGTCACCTAAGCAGCAAGACCATGTGGGTTCACCAACTAAACCAGCTTCAGACCAGTACAAACCAGCAAAAACCAGCTTGGACAGCATGCAATGTATGCAGCTCTTTCCTAATTGTTTTGAGCCAGGTAGGATTGAGCAATATAGCCTGATATTAAAAAAGACAATATGCTTTTCTGAGGATATTGCACTGTGGTCAGTATTATTTTACAAATGTATGTTACCGTTACAAGCCGATTCAATTGTAAAATAACAGTGGCCAAAATCAGTCAAAACATTATTTTTAAAAGCTGAAATCACAGCAGTTGTCAATTTGTACGTCAATCCAAAGATAACGTGCACAGTGTTTATTTTAAAATGTTTTAATAGTCGCGAAACGATATTTTTGTAAGAATCTAGTGTGAAAATGCGTATACCAGACATAAACCTTCCTACCGTGTTCTTATGAAACAGAATATAAAAACTGTACATTTCCATGCATTTTCTGGGAACTCTGCTGTGATCTGTACTCTGGACTTTGTGAAAAGAGAAGAGGAACTCACCCCGAATTTGGGCACCGTTCGCCTTTACGTCGGTAAATAACGACGTAAACGACACGCAGTGTTTAGCTTGTAGAACATCTCGCTCTCTTTCTGACGTTAAAAAAGCATAAAGTACGGGACCATATCCTCCATCAGTTCTCACTACCCTCCAAGGCCCACCCACTACAGCGACTCTCTGTTATAGTGAACAAGCCAAGTTGTTGCACTTCGTCCATAATTACCTGATCCCGCCTACGTTTCTACACGCTTTCCACACATCCACGGAGCAGAGGAATGGCTTCAGCACGTTCCTGAATCCAAACGGACCTAAGTTCAATTCTCTGTGCTGTGGTGTTACAACTGGCTGATATTGAACACAATTGGCCAGGTGTTCATTAAATCCCAATGCTGGCCCAAACGGGTTTTAACTAATTGGTGCTAGCTTGGCTTGTGGACCCACATATGTACACCAGCCTGTATATCAGCAAAAACTGCTGGTTAAACTGTAAAACTACCATGATCGTGTCATTGTGACCAGCCTTCTTATCAAAACAAACCATGGGTGTAATCAGACCCACTTTATAATGCTGCTGTGCCTGCCTAAAATCATGCAGTAAAAAGTCAGTTTTATCCTGCATTGCTGAGCAGCACTACAGGACATGTCACACAAATTGAGCTGGCACTACATTTCCCATAGTGCTGCAGCATTTTTTCAAAAGCTTGAGGGGCTTGGGTGTTTCTTTCATTGATTAAGGGACATCCACAAATAATTAACAGACCAAGTTACAATAGGCGATCATGTTTTGCCTGATTATAACCATATAACCTATCAAAACACTTATTAGACCACTAAAGCGAAGGCATTCCGCAACCTAGCAAAGGTATAGATTAGGTTAGCATAAACAAAATTAGTAAATCTCATTATATTTTTATAGCACATTTGTGCCCCTGTGACTGACAGGCAAGCAGTGCCTCAGTACTGCAAGTATGTATAGAAACGCCCCTGGTAAGAATTAAACTAAGTTGCCTAAGTAATAAGTTTTTAGTATGCTAACGAGACTTCTGTAGCCTAGCGGTTAAGGTACTGGACTATGGAAAAGAAGGCCCAGGGTTCAAATCTCACCTCTGCCAAGCTACTACAGTTGCATTCTTAAGTAAGGCCCTTAAACCACCATTGCTTAAATTGTAACTGTATCAGTTGTAAGTCACCCTGGATAAGGTCTGCTAAATGCCATAAACGTAAATTCTAATCCCACTCCCCCAGTCTTATGAAACTGTGGTGGCCTAGTGGTTAAGGTACTGGACTATGGAAAAGAAGGACAAGGGTTCAAATCCGACCTCTGCCCCAAGCAAGGCCTTAAACCTACAATTGCATGGATTGTAGACTGTATTAATTGTAAGATAAGGGCATCTGCTAAATGCCATAAATAATGGGTATATAATGGGAATAAATAAATGTGTAAATGAATAAATAATAATAGTAAGTTAAATAATAAATAAAGAAAATACTCCATTATACTATACTACAATATAATACTAATGTATATAAAATAAATCTATAAGACAATAGTGTATGCTGTACAAATAGCATAATCTTGCTGTTTGACCATCATTGACCATCATTTTACGTAGTTTACCATCATACTCTCTCCATCATCATACCATCATCCTGTGATTGTGTCCATAATACTCATTAAACCATCATCCTAACCCAACATGCAGTGGTGTTGTAAAGTTTGGGAATCGTATAAAACTTTCTATGTATCTGCATAAATATGACCTACAAGTTCTACAAGTTGTTCAAAAGGGACCCGTTCTTAAAAATGAGGCAAAATATGCTATGTTTACAACTGTTGATGAGGAGGTGGCACGATATCACTGCCACCTCACCGTTTTGAGATCCCCAATTCAATCCTGACCCGGGCTCCACCTGCGTGGAGTCTGCATGTCCTCCCCATGGCTTTTAAACCAGGTACTGCGGTTTCCTCCCACATTCCAAAGACTTGTGTGTTAGGTTAATTGGTGTTTAAAAGTGCTGTGTGTGGGAGTGTATGTGCAGTACAATGGCTGTTTTCCAACCTGTCTAGGCACTGGATACAATTCTGGGACATTGGTGAGTTTATTCACATTTAGTTCTCCCATGACATTTATTTTGGATTAATGTCGTAACTTTCACTAGCTCATTCCAAACTTTAACATTAGTTACCCACTTTTTCTTGAGTTTCATTGCAAGTACAGATGCCATTACATCTTTATTTAGTATTTGCTAGTATAAGTAAGAATTCTTTTTTCTATCTTTCACAAATGGGATAAGGTTCTTATTCTGGACCAAACAATGGATAGTAGTTTATTGATTGACTGATTATAGTATCTGTTCATCAGATTTTTAAACTACAGCTTAAAATGTTCACTGTAGTACCTGCTTTTATGGGCAAATCTAGAAAAAACAACAGCACATTAATGAAATGGTAGGTTACAAGATATCTGAACTATGGGACACTGAAAACATTATCTGGTACTAAAACTAATGACTAATTGCCAGCTATAAAGGTTAATGGAGGAGTATTATAACCCTAGGCTTGCTCAATTTGGGATTGGCCTTTTAGGATAATATAGTATTGTAAAGCTGCTTTGATACAATGCGCCGTTGTAAAAAGCGCTATATAATCAACTTGAATTGAATTGAGTAGTAATGAGGTGTTTTGATGACTGGGGTTGAGTTAGTTTCAGTGAAAAGAGACTAACATCTAATGACATTTTAGAGAATTTTGTGCTTTGAACTTTGTGGCGACAGCTTTGAAAAGACCATTTTATTTCTTAGTATGAACGTACCTTTCTACAGATACAAGTCCATAAAGAAATATACTGCTCTCAAAAACGCTTCAAAATGAAATGTCCCCTAATGAAATATTCCCTAATTTTTGTGAGCTCAGATTGCTAAATTGGTGTAATAAAACTGTACCTTCCCGAATTCACTGACTGTGCTGTAGTCCACTACATGAACTCAATGTTTCTGATGGTGGATGGCCCCTGCCCATGCTTTAACACACCCAGTTCAAGTTCAATGTTCTGTGAAACTAAACATTACAGCTAAGAAGCATGGTCTTTATGCTAACTCTACATGAGCCTAAAATAGCATGAGCTTCTATAACCTCGAGACTGGTCTTCTTGCGTAAACTTAAGCTCGTTCACAATGCGGTAGCCTGTGCCATTGCTAGAACAAGAAAGTCAATGCATATATTAAAAATATATTTTTTTATATATAAAAACGTATAAATATATATTTAATATATTAAAAATATAAATTCTAACAATTAAGGAATGTTATAAATCATAAAATATTACGATTTACAGTAAATAGTGTATTTACTCAGCGGATGAATCGCCCGCCTGAGTCGCTACTTGCCGACATGACAAGTTTTTTATCTGCGGTGTTCGCTGTTTGTGAAAGTTTCATTATAGACTGAAGTTATTCAAGACAAACGATGCCACCCAAACATTCTCGCCATAAATGAGGGAACACTGTATGTATACACACAAACACACGAACAAGTCAATGCC
>JAYJMA010095855.1:0-22229 GCA_036873895.1 Parotocinclus cabessadecuia
TCCAACGACATTTTTAGGTTGATTAGTTGCTCTAAATTGGCCCAGTATGAATGTGTATGACTAGTATAAATGTAACCTTGCTCTTGTTGAAAATAGCATTTGATGCTGATGCATTAAATAAAAGTTATATTAGCAAATAAACAAACATTGCTAGGTACTCAACCCTGTTGGTACACCTCATTTCTACACTTATTGTCCATTTTATCAGTTCCACTTTCCATAAAGATGTACTTTATAGTTCTACAATAACAGACTGTAATCCATACTTTTCTCTATGTAATATGTTATTTCCCTTTACTTTGTTCTGTAATGGTCACAATCATCCACAGTACCAGCACAGATCAGGTACTATTTGGGAGGTGGATCATTCTCAGGATCACAATGATGAACTGGTGGTGTGTTAATGTGTGTTGTGCTGGTATGAAAGGATCAGACACAGGAGTGCTGCTGGAGTTTTTTGAACACCTCTGTCACAGCTTGCCTTGTAGTGGATGTGGCCATTAGAAAACAGACTAAAGAAAACTGAGAAAGTATGTAGAGGAACAGATGGAATGCAGTCTGTAATTGTGTAAATATTGTAAGATTCTTGGTGTCCTGTACATAAACCCTCACAGGGTATAATGATCTACCAAACAGACACTCCTATAAATCCAGTCTCTCTTCAGAAATCAGCAGCTTCCATGCATGCCTACATGTGCCTATGTTTTGAATGTGCATGCCCAGCCTAAATTAAGAGCCAATTTGTATGAGTGTGACAAGTTGTGACAACCATCAACAAGGGCAATGTTGTCTCCTTGGCAACCAGGACACATACTAAGGTCCCTGGATTAAAACAATATAGAAAAGGAGATCCATGAAGGGGAAGAAATATACAAAGAAGATAAATAACTTTAAACATAACATTCCCCTTTTGCTGTAAAGAAAGTGTGCTTTCGCATTGGCATGAACTCCACAAATCTGTTGATTCATGTTATCCCAGCATGATTTGGAATTCCATAAACATCCTGCAAAGATTACTAAATGTTTGGCTTTCTTGGTCATCAAGTGCCTCCTGTAAAATCCATAAAACAGCTTTACTTTATAGATATGTTCCTCGGTTTTGTCAGGGTGTTTTAGTGATCACATCTTTTTTTTTTTTTTCAAAAAAAGGCTGTAATGCAAAGTTTTCTATAGTAAATAAGTGTATAGTTCTTATACACTTTTTTACACATACACTCATCAGCCACTTTATTAGGAACACCTTACTGTAACAGGGTTACCATAATTCTTCCAGAATCCACAAGATGCTGAAAATAGTCCACCGAAATTTTGGTCCATATTGATATGAGAGCATCACAAAGTTGCTGCAGATTTTTCAGCTGCAATTGAAGGAAAGTCTGTGACAGTTAGATTAATTTAAGTTGTCACATTGTTTATATTATTTGTGAGAAAAACCCTTGGAATTATATTTGATATAATGTATCATAGAAGCAAAAAGTTTAGGTAAAAATAATCTCCCATATCAAACCCCTTTAGTGAACAAGTCAGTAGGATATTGGCAAACCTAGGAATTCCTGAAAATAGAATATAAATGAATCGTGTTTCTGATGAGTCTGATTATTTGACCATTTCAGAGATTTGACCGTTGAACAGGCGAACAGACATTTTTCTATGTTACTAAATCAGTAACACCCACTTCCCTTATCAGGGAGTGTGTTTACTTCATAATCAAATAACTTCAATAAATCTTGTCAGCAGTCCATTCAACATTTACATGCACTTCATTCATGTGCATAGCCTAAAAGACAGGCCCCTCACCCCTCACTTGCTGGGTATTCAGATATGCTATTTTCCCTTTTGTTTCTGAAATCTGAAATATTGTCCTGTGGACAATAATGAAATTTTCATTTTCTTGCGACCGAGTCTCCACAATGCATTCAAGTTCAACAATCCACCACCAGGTCTTTGGGAAAAAGCTTAGCAAAGAGGTAGCAAAGAATTGTACTTCAAAGGCGGACCTATCAAATTTGTTACACTCTCCTGAGCTCTTAGGATAATGCAACACCGACCACATATCTTCTAACATCGCCGCTGCTGAAAGTTGCCTATTTTACAACTTTGCCTGTTTATTGAAATTGATTTAAATTTGAGATCAGACAGAGACCAAATTCTGTTAGTCATTTATCAGGATAGAAAATTTGAAAAAAGTATGTTTAAGTATCAATCCCAAAATTTAGATGCCAGTTCCACACCAACAAATCAAAGCTTGGGTAGAAGCAAGAGTTTTTTCATTAAAGAACATACTGGATGCTTTTAGCTCATGCTCTTAGCTAGTGAGACATTAAATCATTGTAGGGAAGTAATGCTTACTTAGTTCACTTTTTAGGCAGCGTGTATATTTCTGGAAGGTTTCTGGAAGATGTTTGTACCAAAAACTCACAGAATTGTCAGAAAAATTGGTGAACCCCAGTCATGTTAATCTTACACGAGTAAGTCTTGGGACATGTTTACATAAATATACAGGGTTAGTCAAAAGTCACAGGGCACGTTGTATGCTGCATCGTGGACTTTTCCCAAAGGCTGCCGAAATCATTGATGAGGTTTCTTGTCATACACAGTTGGAATCTGGCTGTGAGGGATATAACAGTGCTGGGTAAAAGTGGTGTTCTTACTGGTTGTTGAAGTCAGCGGCTATGATATGACAGCTGTGTTCCCCAGACATCAGAATTGTCAATTCCTGTGACATTTCAAATCTTCAGTTACCTGTGTCGAACAACAAAAGTTTGGAACTTTGTGTTGATAACTTTTGACCCACAAGAGATATGACAAATCAGATTGAGACAATTCTGCTCTTTGATACGCTACATGACCACCTTCCCATTGGGAAAAACTTGCCCTTGATTCAATTTGACTTCTTTCCAGGTGGCGGCCATGATCATGTGCAGAACCTCAAAGACATCCCTTACTTGCTGGGTATTCAGATATGTTATTTTCCCTTTTGTTTCTGAAATCAAAGGTTGTCCTGTGGCTTTTGACTCACTCTGTACAGCACATGCTGTATATTGTTAATTTTATATGTGCATGAATGATTAGAAGATAATGGAAGGGCTGGAGAGAGATTATTTTTACTTTTTACTAGTCACCTTCTTAGCACATTAAATAACAGCTGAGTCTTACTTATACTACACAACACTTTTAATTTGTTTGCTTTATATTGTTATAGTCCATTATAAAGGCACTTTATGTTAGTGCTACTTTTTCATGTAACTTCATATAGAGAATGCACCTTGGTCGTGTCTGTAGAAGTGTATCCTAGCTAATTTAATATGAAACTTGAATGTTTTTCCTCTCTGTTCTTCTCCAAGCATCTCCCCTGTGACTTGTCTGTATTTTTGATGACAGACTCCTCAGAAAAATTAATATGCAAATGGGAAATAGAGAAGAATAAGCACATTGTGTTGAGAGTAATTTTTGTTGTTCACAGTTGTTTTAATTACACGTGGATTTTTTCAGTAATGTGAGCTATCATGGTGTTTCTTTTTAGTTTTCTTTTTTTGTCGTTCTGTTCTTACCTATATACTTTTGGTGAAAATGAAGCTGTAATCACTTGCAGTCTAAGCATTGTTATGCGTTCGGTATTTCATCACTTATATCATGAACTGCTGCTGTTATTACTTTCTGTATAGTCTAGATGCACTTCCAGCATTAAAAACATGTTTATCAACAAAGGCAAATTCTTGGCGTGAACCAGATTTACGTGATGACTACACACACTGGCAAACAATCACGTCTTAATTTTGAAGGTAGTGGCCGGCTACGGAAAAATAAGGTCTAAAAACCCACCATCACCACATTTTGTAGGACACTTAAAAATTAAACTTAGTGTTTTAGATTGTATTACTAGCACGTTTGTAAAAAAAAATCCAGTTTACATTGAATCTCTTTTTTATTGTTTTATAGATGTACAGGACAATTAATTTAGAGTTTTATTACTTCACTAAAAAAACCTATGGAAGAGAAGGTACACAATAAGACAAAAGTTTGTGGACACCATTTCTAATTATTGAGTATAATGTACTCTGAAGCACACATTTCGGATTTCTCCATAGATAGACATTGGCAGTAGAATGGGTTGTACTGCATTAACCCAGTGACTCACAGTATCACATATAGAAGTTTAGAGTCAGTTTATCAACTTTCTGTTCTGCTGTCCTTAAATAAAGTCAAAATTAGATTCCAAACTCCTTTTAGGAGAATGCTGCTGTATCAGCAAACGTGGTGGGCAATCTAAGTACTAATACACATTTTAATTGTTCGAGTGTCCATACAGTTATGTAAATCATGTTGATATTTACCCACAAACTAATGTGTCGTTATTTATATTTTTGTTCACAAAGCAAACATATAGCAGTCATAGTCTTGGTATATCAGAAATTTGACTCATTTCCTTCATTGACAAACAGGTAACTGAACCTGCAGATTCATAGAATGAAATGACTTGATAGAACTTTGCTGTCACTGTTCAAAAATAGCAGAAAGAGAATGTTTTGCAAAAATAGATTTTAATGTTTTTTAACCATTTTCTGTGATGTTCTAATTTACAACTTACAGTATATATTCACATATTTACAGTGCATTGTGTAGCGTATTTTAGAAGTCCAACTGGTCAGTTTCAGTAAGCAGTCGGGTGAGACGAATCTTCCATGTGTTCACAAATTTTGCCTCAAGTAGTCAGTCTGTATTTTTATGTAGTGCCTATTTGGACCTTTGTTAATGCAATGGATCAGATCAGAAAACAGATTATTTTTGTTCTTTGCTATGTTTATATCATACCCATGGGGGTTTTTTTCAGTCCAAGCTCGCGCGCCCTTAAGCCAGGTGCAGTCTGAAATGGGGCAGTCGTAGAAAATTAGGCAGAGAGTCTCGCATCTCTGCAGGGACCGAGCGTGTGACTGTGCGCATGCTCTGTACGAACAGTGAGGGTGGGGAGTGACCGGAGAGCCACTGGAACCCCTGCTGGCCGATGAGGTGCATCCATAGCGCAGGGTTCTCCTGCAGCTCTCTGCGCATGCGAAAACTCAGATCGGGCATGAACAACACCAGGTAGCCGAGGCACACAAGCTTAGCTCGCATGTCCATGTTACTCTGGCTAATTTGGTGCAGCAGGCAGTCCAGCGGCGTGTCTCCCGCGCGGTCTGTGACGTATGGGCACGCGCCGTGTCCCAGCAGCAACAGCAAACACTCGTATCTCGCCAAGTTGCACGCCAGGTGCAGCGCGGTCTCGCCGCTGTCTGCGTGCGCGCACCCGCGGCTGTTCAAGAGCAGTTTCTTGTCCGTTTCGTCCGCAAAGTCCTTGGTGGCGTCCATCATTATTTTAAGGATGCTCGTGCGGTTATAGCGCACCGCGACGTGGAAATGCGGCGCCGGAGAAGCCGCGCAGCAGCGGAAGCTCGCGCTCGGCATGTCCAGCGCGAGCACGGAGAAGCGCAAAAGCAGGTGGCGCGCGTACTCTTGGTGATCGTGAACGAGCGCATACAACAGGGCTTCTGAGGGCGATAATGCGCAAGCGCGCCCCTCCTCCTCCTCCCAGTGAAAAGCCTCGGTGGCGCGCATTTCCTCCAGCAGCCAGACAGGCAGCAGGTCCCGCACCGCTTGATAGAAAGCCATGGAGGTGCGCTGGCACTGCTTCTCCGATTTGTAATCCGGCCGACGTTCGTACATTCCCACGTCTAACGGCATCTTTACTCTCGGGCTTTCTTAGGCTAGTGCCACGCTTATGTTGTGCTTTCTCTGGCGTTTATGTAGTTTTAACTTTCAGTGACAGCCAAATTTACTACAGGAAGTCTAATTTACACCGGTTATTTTGGCTATATTCTGTACAGTTCACTCTGTAGTCCGGTAATATTTCCATGCAGCCAAATGCACAAACAAGGAACTCCGTATTGAACCATGGGCTGTTTGGCTGTTACCTGCTTACTTGTTTCGTCCGCCGTCAAAGCCTCTTCGTAAGTCTAAGGTTAGTTTATATGTGTACTGCGGGATCTCGCGCGCATCTGATTGGCCCGGCAGTGCGAACGCTTATGTGACGTCTAAATAGTTTCGATGATTTACAGTGTTTCCATATACAGTGGAGAGAGAGAGAGAGCCACTTATTGTGGGTTTGTGGTGGTTACAAGGCAATGGAAGGATGTGTCAGTTACAACAGCTTAGTGTGACCACACACTAAACAGCATTTTAAATGACTAAACTCTGACACCCTCTTTCATCTACTAGTTTTGTCTTAGACTACGTGTTTGCAGACGAGGGCCTTGCAAGCTCTGCATGTTTTTGTTAGTTCGTTGTTGTTGTTGTTGTTGTTTTAAAAGTTAGTACAAAAATATAATTTTTGGGCATCCCTGTCAGTGACGTGATAATAACCCAAACACAACACCTGCTTAAAAATAATAACATTCTCTAAAGAATTTCTGCTTAATTTGACAATACTAATGAAAATTTGTCACATACCTTTCCAAATGAATGTCTGGTAATGCCATGTTTGTTTTAATTATTTATTTTGTTTCCCAAAGAAAGCTGTATTTTGAAATTTTAAATAACAATATGGGATCTACTCAGGGCTGTCCAAACTTTTGTACTTTTGTATTACACTGTAAATAATCAACATTTACAAAGAACTTGCACAAATGTATTTATATGGGGATTTTACAAAGCAGATTTACAAATATACATTTTTCCACAGCTATAACTGAGCAAGCCTAGGACAACAGTGTCAAGGAATAAACGTTGTAAGGACCCAACCTAGATATGTAAGAGTTAACCTAATTTACATAAGTTACCTATTCAATAATTTTATATTAATCATTTAAATAAATAGAAGCTAAATAAAAAGAGAACATATTTAAAGAAAAGATACTAATATATAGACTATTGTATTTGAAACTGAAAACAGTAATGTGAAGAGTAAACTAAAATTGTATATTTTAACATGCATCCTCTCACTATAATTACAGAGGTCTTAAGAATTATGGTGTGAAATAATGTCTGTCATACATACATATTATTGTCCTGTGAATGACAGAAAACTATGTGAGCGAACCCTTGGGACACCTGCTGACAGAAAAGAGAATTGCAGGCAGAAATCAATGTTAATGTTGCTTTTGTTTTTCTACTGTTTTTAAGTTGTGTAAAAGATACAAAGCTAAGAATTACTGTATTGTACAGAACTGTGTTGTACTAAATATTTTTAAATTGTGTTTTATTTCATATTATAAGGCATTATGTGCAAGTATCTAATCTACGGTAATGTCTGGGCAATATCCGTTTCAGTCAATCTCCTCTTCCACAGCATGTAATGTGGATGTTAAACGGTGCACACCTTTCCATATAATAACATAGAGCTTATGAGTGACTTAACAGACAAAGGTGGCAACCTTTTTTTTTGTTTTTGTTACATTTACAGCTGTGTAGGAACAGAAACCTGAGAAAATCTAAACGAAAATGTAATAACATTGTATGATAAGTAGAACAACATGGTTTACCCCTTTTATTTATCCCTGTGTGGATATACATACTTGATATTTCTACGAGCATTGGTTATATGGTAAGGAAACAACATTATGGTTAAGCTATAATAAAGCTATAATAAAGTAGATCTGAGTGCATTAACTGCACAGTGCTGCGTTTGTTTTCTAACCTCCAGAAATGTGAAGCCACTAATAGCAAATGACCTTTCCACTAGCTTCATTTAACACATTTACAGTTCAACATCAAACTTGTCTAAACAAATCCTCAGTCTGCTGTGATTATTGATGGTTGTGTATTACATAATGAAGATTAGCTGTTTTTGTGTAGATGTTTTCTTTGCCGGTGCAGCATAGTTTTTTTTTCCACATTGCTCACTTAGCAGGTTATATTGATACTTCAGTACATCAGCCTGCTTTATATAATCACCAGACAAAGCATTAGTTACCTGTAACTAAAATGCACCTGAGACTGTGTAATATAGCCATGAATTCTGATGAGACTGGGATTTTTGCCACTGCTATTAGACCCGTATAATCGTACGCTTCAGTACCCCTGCACATTCAGTGACTTCTTTTATATTATGGCCATTAGAACACCCAAATATATTCACATCGCTCCTTTTTTGCTGATCATTAACATCTGCCTTGTCCATTGTCCACACATCGAACAAGAGTCACTGCACTGTACCACCTCTTCTAAATTTATTAATTCTGTCTACACACACTATAGTGATTTATAGTAAGCCTGATAATCCTCATGCACTGCCATCTGCAGGATCCCTGAAGTTACTACCACCTCAAACACAAAGTAACAATTGTTTTTATCTAGGGAGCTTATTTCCATTTCTTCATATGGCAGGCACATTTGTGCTGTATAAATACCGTGTTCAAGCATTTTCCACTTGCCAATCAAAGCTGGCTTTTGATTGTCATTGCTGCTGGTTTAAACTGGGCAGTACTGGTTTCATTCTGGATGAGGCACAGTGGATGGACAAGTGCTGATAATATCCAGGTGCAAACATTAGACAGGTTAGACAGAACAGCACGGTGGCACAAGTGGAAACGGTTCAGTTCTGACCTCAGCCTAAAACATGTTAAAACTCAGGTTTGGAATGAAGATCAGTGGATAAATGCAAGTTCAGTGTTCAAGGGTCCAATCATCAACAGTAGTACGGTCTTTCTACAGGGTGAATCAAAAGTCACAGGACAACGTCAATTCCATCTTCTGTGACGAACAACAAAAGCTTTGAACCTTCTGTGTTGTTAACTTGAACCACAAGAGATATTACAAATCAATTTCTAGGACAATTCTGGTCTACTTTGATATGCTACATTACCCCTATTGAAAAAAACTTGCCTTTGGTCCAATGTGGCGGCTTTCAAAATGGCAGCCATAGCCTAGAAGATAGGCCCCCTCAGCCATAACTTGCTGGGGTTTTCAGATTTGTCACTTTTTGTTTCTGAAATAAAAGGTGGTGTCTTTTGACTACGCGTTCGCTAATACATCAAATCTAATAGTCTTTTAAGACTTTTGCACAGTACTGTATGCCAAGCAAATACAGCGTTTGAGAGAATTTTTCAATGAGTCTACAGGAGTTATCCACCTTTGGGATTTGATCTCACCACCTTTAATTTAAGAAAACAAGTGAGTGGTGTGATAATGTAATCAAACTGAACCATAGTATCACCACCATCCATTCCAGGGCTTCTAAATGCACCATTCACTACAGCCAGCACTCCTTTTCATCTCTTTATGTTACTGATTAGAAGATCATGTCTTGGAGATGTAGAACTATATATAGACTGTATCTGGATCTGAACTATATTCATTCAGCAACTTATTCTGAGGTGTGAAATCGTTAATCAGTCAACACTATTCAATAAGGAAGTACCAAAAGCTCATTTAAGTTCTACAATACAGCAGATTATCTTCTGGTAAATTAAATCAGATGTATCAACTTCTTTCACTTAGTGGGCAAAAACTTAACACACATTTATACAGTACATTTATTAGAACGAATAAACAGAAATTAGACAGTGCTTCCCCTACCGGTTAATGAACCAGTAAAAGAAAGTCGTGTAGTAAACAGGAACATACATTTAGGCTACACGCTATACATCGTACTACATCGTACAACTAACATTTAACCCTCTGTAATATACAGGAGTAAAAATGTATTCCTCATGTTTAGACAATATAAATAAACATTTTCATTGTCTTTACATTTATTTATATTCACATTTCTTGCCTCAAGGCATCATGACATAATGGATGAGTATAAACATTTCATATTTATATACAGGAAAAAAAACTAAACATATTTATTGAAAACATCAGTTTCCTGAACCAAACACAAGCAGACATAAGCATAAGTAAACAAACTTATTTAGTTTTAATGTATGGTACATTTCATATTTAATACAAATAAATTGAAATGGAATGAAATTCCATTATGGTGCAATATTGCTTCAGAGCAACTTGCTTACCAATTACAATAAGGTGATTCAGATTTTTTTTTGTGGATGATTATCTGGAATAAAACGAGTGAAAAATGTAACCATAACTACTTTTACAATTTTCATTAATTAGTGTTAGTATTTCACTTAGTATGGGGTAGTAATGGGTTAGTGTTTGAGTTCCCCCTCCCTTGAGGTAGCATTGACCAGTTTCATTTTATTCAAAAAACCTAAAACAGGCTATTGTGCCTGAACGCAGCATGGTACCATAGATTGTGTTTTGTGGACAGTTGTTCCATAAAACATTGCCTGATCTGTTTTACATCAAGTCCCTGATTTCACCTAGTACTGTGCTCTGACAATTTTGTTTAATTACATAAAATTAAATGTTAATGCTAAATCCCCTTATTAGGTAATATATAAGGTAATAAATATGTCCCAATGTCTGATAAAGCATTGGTTGAAAGCTAAAGTTTAAAATCATTTTAATGTTTAAATCACTGAGTAAGAGAAGCAGTAATCATAATTAAATGTGTATAATGTAAATATTCACTCTCAGTTGGATTAAGTTCTGGGCCCTGACTCAGTTTTGTGTAGTTTTCTCTGCTTGGTTAGGGTCGTTGTCTTTTTGAGTTTTTTGTCTCCTTTTGTTAACCTCCAAACATGATTTAAAAGGCTTTTTTTTTTCAAGGATTGAATTTTTATAATTTTTATATAATTTTGAAAAAACACAAGCTCTGTGTATGTTGATTAACTGCTCACAAGTGTCCCCTAATGAAATATTTTCTATTTTTTGTGTGCAGTATATATATATGTGTGTGTGTGTGTGTGTGTGTGTGTGTGCGTGTGCACGTTACACTTTAATTGCCTGCAGGTATGTAATTAGGAGGTTACTAATGGAATTGGTTGGAGCAGAACTACCTGTAATTTTTCCAAAGCAGTGGAGGCGAATACTCACCTGTTTGACCATGTGATATGTCACTGTACAGACGACAACAGTATATTTCATACACATGAAACATAATACACACCTGGCAGGATGGACACAACAAACTTCATCATAAGTCAGTTTTTTTTATTCATGGAAGGGCTTTATCACTTAACAAGAGGTCAGTTTGGATCTTGGTTACAAAGCAATATTCTTCTCTTTTTTAAAAACACACCAAAGTAAAAGTCAATTCTGTCGGTTATATAAAATTACATTTCAAGAAGTAAATCAGTTCTATTTTAAAGCTTATTACATTTTAAGAAGACACACCCTGTAAATTAAAAGGCGGCTCTAGGACCCTGTTGGGCCACCTAGATACAAGATGAGATACAGTTGAGCACCGAGGCAAACCGGTTCCATATGGTGTTCTGCAGCACACTTTTTTCTCACGTCTGTAGATTCTGCACAGGGTTTTAGAAGCTGGAGTTCCAGCTGGTCCCATCAATGCTTGATTGATTTAAACACCTAAGTGTTACTGCTGAACAAAAGATATTCCACCTATCAAACATGCTGAGCGAACAACATCCTGTATTCAGCGTCCTGTGAGCAATGAGGAAGGATTAGAGGACTAAGACAAGCTGTGCAACAACATGAGCTGCTGTATCTGACTTTACATTTGTAAGATGAATATGGTAGATGAAATTGTAGAATTATAGTATTGTAGAAGTGCTTCTATTAAAACTGATAAAATGGCCAATTAGTGTAGGAATAAGGAGGTGGTCATAATGTTAATCCTTATCGGGGTGTGTGCATATGCAGTCATGGCCAAAAGTTTTGAGAATGCCACCAATTATGGTTTTCACAAAGTTTGATGCTTCAGTTTTTATGGTGCCTTTTTGTATTAACTCTAGACTGTGAGGGGTGATCAAATGAATTGCAATTAATTGCAAAGCCATTCCCTGCCATGAAAATGACTTCATTCAAGCCACTGTACTTCAGGACTACAAAATGACCCACTCACATCTGCTATGAATCAGGAATGGTATCAAAACATTATCCAAGAGCAATTTCTTCCAACAATCCAGGAGCAGTTTGGAGAGTTTTCCAGCATGATGGAGCACCATGTCACAAGGAAAAAGTGATAAATCAAGTGGATAGGTGAACAAAACATTTACATTTTGGGCCCATAACCAGGAAACCAGGAAACTCCCCAGATCTCAATCTCATTGAGAACCTGTGGTCAATCCTCAAAAAGAGGGTGGATAAACAAGAACCCAGCAACTGCGATCAACTCCATACAGTGATTAGGCAAGAATGGGTTACCATCATTTTCATCATTTTTTTTTCAGATGCTGATATCCAGCATACCAAGATGAATTGCAGATATCTTAACGAAAAAGGATCATTTGGAATAATTTATATGAATATTTATAATTATACAATATGACAGAGATTCCAGGAGACAGACAGTTACTCTAGGAGACCTGGACAAAGCCGTAGAAGGACTTTAACTCCGCAGCAGGACTGGTATTTACTTGTTTGTGCAAGAAGGAACTGGACTGGTACTGCCAGAGCCCTACAAAAATGACCTCCTGAAGGCTGTTGGTGTCTCCTGTACACATGACAGAGAGACACCGTGAAGAAGTTCTACAAAACTCTAGTGCATCTGTTTCTTAACATATTAACATATCACTATTGTATATTGTTTGCATTATAAAAATGTTTTGTTTCACTGGATTTTTTAAAGCTTGTAAATCTCAGTGTAATAAAAAATACAAAGTTTGAACACAACTCCAAAGGGACTGTAAATGTTTGGTTAATCTGCTTCTATGTGGGAACTTGTGTACGTGGATGGACACGATTTGCCAAATGCCATTACTATATAAGCTACGATTCAACGATTGTTTAGCTTTTGGGTTATCTGATTCAGCAAGACCGAGAAAGGCATAGAGCTTTTCTGCTTTTCCATTCCATTGGAAGCTCTACCTAATAAATAACTTTGCACTCACCTGGCCTCAAATGTAAGGGCCAGCTGTTGGAAACAGCAGTTGCTGAGGACTTGGGCATTGCTAGGGAAGTGGTGCTGTTATAGAAACCTACCATGTACCCGTGTATGCTTCTACCTGAACTCAGTGAATGTCAGATAGGCTCCTATTGTTGAGAACCACAAATCTTCTAATACAAAGTCAAATCACTGCAAAGAAAAAGTGATTATGACACATATTTACAGTCTGCTCCAGAATTACTATAATTTTAACATAAAGTTTCCACAGTCTTATCGTTCTTTCTTTCCAAATCATATCCAACTAAATTTACCACAGGTGGAGAACCATTTAAAAAAAGGTACAAAGTAAAGTTTCATTCAATTCGCTTCGACATTCAAAAAAAATGTATTTTAAAAAGCATTAATAACCATGAATCAGTGCAAGGAGATTGACAGAAAATAAACAGAAAAATAACAAAGGACTCCAAGCATCAGTGTAGAACCAGAATTAAACTGTTCAACTGTTAAACTGTTCATGAATAATTAATTACCAGCTTTAAAGCAAGCAATGAGAACTAACAAACCAAGACTGCACCCACCAACTTCCTGCATTAAGCAGCATCAACATGAATTAAAATGACAATGCATCGCTTCTACATAGAAAGACCAAACCCTGAGGAAGCTATGAACAAAAATGAGTTGCACACACAAATAATCTTAAAAAACAAAAAACAACTGAAAAACAAGACAACATAGAAATTGCAGCCAAGTACAAGCAGTCTCCTCAAAGAAAACCTTTTGCTAAATAGCTGAATTTGAGCATTCACCTTCCAGCATGACTATAACCCAAGAACGACCACCAAAGCAAAAAACACTACAGTGGCTTAATAGTGGAAAGCTGAAAAATAAAATTCAAAATATTTCAAACATGGAACAGTTTTAAACTGTAAAGCATATACAGTACTTTTGGAATGCCTCATGTACAACAAAGCAAGAACCAAATACCGAATCGAACACAAAAATATTCAGTAGTAATACATTAGGAAAACTAAGTAGCCAAAACAACATCTAAGTTTAAGCTAGCCATATTGTTAGATTAGTATTAATATACTGCTCAAAAAATTGAACCTAATGAAATATCCTCTAGTTTTTGTGACCAGTGTAGATTTTAAAAATATCTGAATGTGTTCTTGGTCTTTTTCATATTTTTTGTGCAATTTCCTCTACAATTCTAAGACTTTTCTCACATGCTGAAACAAACATTTAAGTGAGGCTTTACTACAACAATGTATAAAATGGCTCTCGTCCATGTTGAGTGCAGTTGAGACAATGTCAAAAAGACTGTGTCCCAGATGTCCTAGCTATTCTTAGAATCATTTTCCTATGGTAAATATGAAATGAACAGTTGACCTAGATGAGTTATTAATTTGACATAACACACTCCATATAACATATTTTATCATATTACTACACTAGTGTAGGTCACCCTAGATTAAGGATTTAATTAGTCGCGACTGGAGACGGAGAAACTTGTGAGGGGGATGAAAGTAGGACATACATTGCGGAAAATAAGTATTTGATACACTTGTACACTTGCATGTTTGCCCACCTACAAAGAATGGAGAGATCTGTAATTGAGACAAAATGTATTAAAAAATGCATTTTGTTACATTAAATACGTATGTGATACAATAGAAAAACATTACTTAATATTTGGTAGAGAAACCTTTGTTTGCAATTTCAGCTCCTTTCAAATATTTTCTGTTGAATTGAGGTCTGGAGACTGGCTATGGCTTGTCTGGATCATCCAGATAGTCTTTAGCAAACTTCAAACATGACAACAAACTGGACATTTGCTGGTTTTAGCATTGGGACCTTGCATGCCCTGCTGGATTTTAAATAATGACGGCATAGTGTGTGTTACTAGTGGTCATCTTTGAGACTGTGGTCCCAGGTCATTTCGTGTAGTTCTGGGCTGATTCCTGACCTTTCTCAAAATCATCCTTACCCCACAAGATGGGATATTGCATGGAGCCCCATACTGAGGAAACCTGGCAGTCATCTTGTTCAATGTTTCTTCCATTTTCTTATAACTATGGCAACAGTTGTTTTTCTCACCAAACTGATTGCCTATGGTCCTGTAACCAATCCCAGCCTTGTGCAGGTCTACGATTTTGTCCCTGATGTCCTTACACAACTCTCACGGTCTTGGGCATGGTGTAGAGGTTGGAGGGTGATTAATTGATTTTGTGGACAGGTGTCTTTTATACAAGTAAGAATTTCAAATTGGTGCAAATAATACAGATAATGAGAGGCTTCTTAAAGAAAAACTAACAGATCTGTGAAAGCCAGGATTTTTAGATTCTCTCACAGTTGAAGTGTACCTATGATAAAACCTATCTCAATTACTAGTTGTAAATCCTATTATTGCTTATAAGTTTGTGGAAGAGTCAGAGGACTTTACTGGACTAAACTTGTCACAGTAATGCAAATACCTTTTGACCTAAACTAGATCATTGTCTCAACACTGAACTGCATGCCAGCAACTTCTTTTTTGTTAATATCCAGTCAAATCCTGCATTTCAAACTGGCAACCCATAAAAAAACACTCACTTTGTAATGTAATTCCTTCTCGCCACTCTTAACAGACATCTTGGGAAAAGATGACATATCAAAGGCAGCATATTTTGTTCTAATGTACATTTCTGAAAGAAACCTGCAATCACATTAGTGTAAAATAAAGTATTTAGTCAGACACTTTAGTCAGGTCTGTAATTTTCATCATAGGTACACTTTAACTATGAGAGACAAACTAAGAAACAAATACAGGAATGGATGGACAGGAATGGAAGACATACAAGACCATTGATAATCTCCCTCAATTTGTGGTTCCACGCAAGATCTCATCCCATGGGGTCAAGCTGATTAAGAGAACGGTGAGCACAAATCCCAGAACTACGCTGTGTGACCTGGTAAATGACCTGCAGAGAGCTGGAACCAAAGTAAAAAGCTACCATCAGTAACACACTATGCAGAGAGGAACTCAAATCCTACTGTCCAGACGTGACCTCTGAATAAGCCACTACATGTCCTGAAGTTTGAAAGAAAGCATATAGATGATCCAGAAGAGGATTGGGAGAATATCATGTGGTCAGATTAAACAAAAATAAAACTTTTTGGTAAAAACTCTTCTCTTCCTGTTTGAAGGAAGTTGCACACTAAGAACACCATACCTACTGTAAAGCATGGTGGTGGAAACATCATGCTTTGGGGCTGTTTTTCAGGACAACTGATCCATGAGAAGAATGAACGGGGTCATGAATCATGAGATTTTAAGCCAAAACCTCCTTCCATCAGTAAGAGCATTGAAGGTGGAACATGGTCAGGTCTTCCAGCATGACAATGATCCCAAACACCCCGCTCTGGCAACGAAGGAGTGGCTCCATAAAAAGCATTTCAAGGTCCTGGAGTGGCCTAGCCAGTCTCCAGGTCTCAACTTCATAGAAAATTGCAACATCCCGAAAGCATCACTGCTCTAGAGGAGATCTGTATGGAGGAATGGGCCAAAATACCAGCTACAGTGTGTTTCTGGTATTTCACCTGGTGAAGACTTCTGTCATTGCCAGCAAAGGTTATGTTACAGTATTAAGTATTGAGTTGAACTTTTGTCATTGACCAAATACTTATTTCCCACCATAATTCAATTAAATTAAATTTAACAATCCTAAAATGTGATTTTCTGGATTTTATTTCTCATCATCTCTTGTAGTTAAAGTGTACAATGAAAATGACAGACCTTTCTTATCTAAGTAGGAGAACTTGCACAATCAGTGGCTGACTAAATACTTTTTACCCCACTGTAGCTTTGTACCAAATTCATGATTACAATCACATCTTAATTATTATATTTAATAACTCTTTTATATCCTGGTTTCATGCTATCTGCATTCATTGACTCTTTCACTTTCTCATCTGCATGAGCCTGGACAGGGCTGTGGCAGAACACATTGAAACCTGCCCAACAGCATAGAAAAATCAAAGTAAATGTAAAATATACTATGTTGATTTTTTAAAAAGTTTTATGATTTAGTTTTGTAAATGTGGTTTAATGGTTACAGTATTTAGCAATTAAGACTAGCGGTTCGAGTTGCAGTGCTGCCAATGTTTGACTGTTGGGCTCTTTAACCCTCAAACCCTGACAGATCGTATTGCTATGTCCGCTTTAAAGAACATAAAGCACTTTTGTAACCCCCTACATCACAGCATGTGATAAATGCTTTAAATTCATATCTCCTTGTTGATGGTGACGTTTTTTAGAAATCATATTACATGACTACGTGAGTAGATGATTTTCATCCTTCTTTCCCTCCCCCACTTTCGATCGCTTCTTTTTCCATCAGCAGTTAAAATAGCTAGTGTCTCATTCATCGCTGGTTCACTATGTAGTGATCCTCGGTGGGAAAAAAATAGTGTGGAAGTGCACTACTGAAGTTCCCTATTGCAGCCGAATGAAGCGCTTCATACTTCTACAGAGTTAAGATTTCTAGCAAAGCCACGTTTTCTTCGCGTTTCTTCTTAACGGCTGTTCTGCAGGAAAGTAGTTCTATTAGCTCTAGAGTGTTCAAATGTTTCGACTCGGATTTGGAGCCAGATGAAATAGCGTTAGCTGATGCTGTTTGTGCCAACTGGCTATCAGTGCAGCCGCTAGCTGTTAGCCTGCTCTAGCTAATCCCTTTGCTCCAATAGACTTAATGTTGTTTGCAGTGGTCAGGTAACTTAGCTCGCTTCTTATAGCTAACTTTATACCGCTGTTAATGTAGCACGCTTACATAGCAGGTCGTGTATGACGTACCGAGTGTTTGACGGGTTTTCGTGCAGTTTGTAGCAATTCTGACTTTTTATTCACGTACCAGTGTTTTTGACAGCGGAGGCCGCGCAGCACCTCTCACTCTGTAACAGTGCTTTCTGTTAGCCTAGTAGCTAGCGAGCTGTGTGGATAGGGAGCTAAAGTTTTCGAGATGCCGGCAATGTTAGAAAAAGGCACGACTGAGATCTCGGGGAAAAGAAGAGGGAGGAACTCGGTTAGTAACCCGGCAAAAAGTTTTACTTCAAACGGCAACAGTAACAATTCTTGGGAAGAAGGAAGTTCGCCTTCTTCAAGTGATGACGAGCATGGTAAGATGGTGATAGCCTCGGTAACCTCGGAGAACTTCATACACTTTTCCAAATCACGCAGAGCCTGATTAAATGTCGTGTTTAATTCTCACAAGGTGCAGGAGGGATGCGTGTGGGTTCGCAGTATCAGGCGATGGTTCCAGACTACGATCCCGGTAAAGTGAATTTAAGTTCTTTTATCTTTATTCAGAGAACAGGTTACAGCACGAGATAGCCTCGAACTCTCTCCGTTGTTTTCTCTCTGCAGCACACATGCTTTTACTTCATACTGACCTAAACAAATAGTATTTTATAGCATTATTTTTTTTAAAAAAAACATCACTGGATACACTTGAGCACAGACTTGTATATTATTATGTATTATGTGTTTAATCCTTATTTAATATGGTTTTAACTGGTTGAGCTTACCAGGTATCAGTTGGTCTTCTGTTCCATTACAGTTGCTTATAACTAAACAGAGGAACGATTTACAGTTCGTTTTTACATAAATTATATATGTAAATTATTAATGTTCAAATAAGTGATGCAAAGTGTGTGGATCAGCTTCCAACAAAGTAAACAGTAAATGTGTGCACATCTGGAAAGACACTGCTCACAAAATCGAGGATTATTAAAAAAAATAAACATGACATATCCCCCAAGTTTTGTGAGCAGTGTACGTTTTGTTTCTAAATGAAAAAAAGTTTGTGTGGCTTATATAGACATTTAAAGTAAATGTGAAATGGTAGTAACACTAGTAGATTAACTAAACTGTTACCTTATTTCTAGTGTAAGAATAGGCTACCGTGTCTTAATTCTGCATGTAATGCAGCTCTGTTGGTAGCTCCAGTAGAATAATTCTAAAAGCCAGTTACTTCAAACAGCATTTGATCTAATACAGACCAAAATAATAGTCAGTATTATTGAGTCATTTATTACTGTACTCAGTTGAGTTTGATAGTTTAAATAAATTGGACTGTTTGTCCATTTGTTTTTGTTGTTGTTTGTTTATATTTATCTATTTATTTGTTTTATTAAAAAAAAAATTACTGGTTGAAAATGTTATGTTTTTAAACACTGGAATGTCTGCAATGTCACAAAATTTGGGAATATTTCTTTGTTGGATATTTTATTTTTAAATATAACCTTATTCTTTGTGTAAGCAGCATATTTAGAAGAGACTGAGCTGCAATTCTAGCCCAATAGAATTATATATGAATAGGATACTTCAATATATATTTTTTTATTATAAGAAATAACAGCAATGACATCCATTCTTACAGTAATAATAATATTATTGAATCGTTTGCAAGTGTATGTACTATTTAATTTGTTTCTGTTCTGTTTCTATAGGTTATACTATGTAGTGTATTAATATTAACAAAAATAGTAGTTATATGGGGCTGCCCGAAATGGAAACTGAACAAAATTAAATCTTTTGCTGAAGGATGAATACTAAACACGGTTTTTCAAAGATTTTTCAAGATTTCAAAAGAGTTCATTTTGATATTTTTCGCCATTTCATAAATGAATTTGGTCTAAATGCGTTTTTCCTTGCTTATCAAAGAAAAAAATAAGAACAAAACCACAACTTAAAATATTTTTGAAGACTGTACCCACTTGTGACAATTCAGCAGAACAGCCAGTCTTGGATTGTTCTTTGGCACTTTACAAGGTTTCCACACAGCCAACAGGTTTTTTGCATTTGCATATACACTGCTCACAAAAGGGGATATTTAAAATAAAACATGATGTAATAAAAAAAGAAGCATTTGATTTTATGTCATTAAACAAGATAATCAGAAAAGCAAATGAAAAGTCAAAAAGTAGGCAAATGAGATGCAAACTCAATTATGGATTGAGTAGCAAGTGATATATACATGGGGTAAAGAGAATCATATTAAACCGAACGAGAGTGCCCCACATTGGCTGTTCAGTGAGGTGTATGGTCACCCAAGACTGTTAAAAAAAACCCAAAAACACACTGATAGTGATGGGATGTGGACGGGATCAGATTGGCTAGCAGTTTTTGTGGGATCATTTTCTGTAGCAGCTCACTTCACACTGTTTGCGATTTGAGTAGACATTCAAAAATGTCATTGTTCAGTATAAATAATTAGGTCTTACCTCTTGTTTATTTGCGTTTTGAAATGTTTATTTGAAAAGCAGAAATCTAAAGAACATATAAACATTGATTAGTACACTGCTCAAAAAATTAGGGGATATTTCATTTGGAAACAGTCACAGATTTTACATTTTAATCATCCAAGAGTGCAGAAACATGAAGGTTTAGCTTTAATAAGAAGCTTAATTTATGAAATGTGTAACGAGATAGAGATGCTAATGTTTGTTCATTTTATGACTTTTTCTTGGCTGCTACTTTGAGTTGGGTGGAATTTGATAAAGGGATAATGTTTCTCCCATAGCTTATTGCAAGTAAAATGTTTTACATTAGAAAGGGAAAAAGTTTTTGCATCTCCCCATTTACTTATTAAATTTGAAAACAGTAGTCATGCCTCATTCTCTAGGGATATCCAAGACTTTCCTCTGATGAATGAAACTGAACACTAAATAGAACATATATGTGGATTAGAACACAGAGGGGGCCGTTATCTGTCTGTTGTGACTATGCTGGACAGAGAGATGATTTGCTTCTTTAGCAGGACTATCTAAGCAGGCTACTGAGAATGACACAGCATATGCTTTGTTTATTTCTGGAATTTTTCCATTCAGTATTTTCAAAATGAAACTGAAATTGTGGAAGGTGCATTCACAGAGGAGGAGGATGAGCTCTCTTCATTTTACAGTATGTGTAGATTAGTATTGTCAAATGATTCATATGTTTAATGACCTTAATCATATTCATTTTATTGTGTTTATTACAATTATCCATATGTTTTTCTTGCTCATGTTTGACCCAAAAGAAAGTTTATATTATAATCTCTACATAGCCCTGCATGTGGACAGTTTAAGCTTCTTACATAGTTTGTAATAATTCATTTTTAAAGCTACTTTTATTTAAAACTGTATGTGCCTATTCATGTCACGGCAGCTACTGTTGTATAGTAACTGAGTGTCCCAAATCATTTTGAGTTCTGTTAATTAATGTCTCAAAGAAAAGGATCACTGCTAATGTGGTAATTGACATCCCATGCGTAGATTTATACCTATCACCTATACAGCTTGCACTTGTGTGTCTGTATGTGTAGGCAGGATACTCTTTATAATATACTCCATTAAATATGATGGGAGTTTAAATATGCAGTGATTACGTGCAATGAAATGTCTTTCTTTGAAAAGTTCATAATTAGCTGTTTTATTACATCATATGAGAAGGGTTAAAATGGTAGCATATATTGTTCTATTGCTTTGTTTGTATTGTGTGTATTAGCCATTATATTTTACTCATGCATACTGTCTATGAATTTTTGACCTTTTCAGATTTTTTCTAATATATTTGGTGGATGGAATCAAATCAGTGTTTTTATGTTTGTGAATTAATATGACCTTTAAATTTACTTAAATTAAAGTCTTACCTAAATATTAGGTGAGTGATAAACATATATGAGAGTTCAGTATCTGGTGTAATCAGCGTATGCAGCGATGGCTGCCTTTAGCCATTCCTTTTAACAGAACAGCTTCTGTTTTTTGTTGGTCAAACGAACTTCTTGCGAGTGTAATAATGGTCTTGGAGCTGTTTTTCTGTGGAATTTAAGGCAAACTATTTAGAGGTGACTTTGTAACCATCACCACTCTTTAGATATATTTTATCAGTCTGAAGAGCAACATTTTTATTGTTTTTGATTCTGTATTCTGATGTCCTCAGAAATGTCATTTGTTCATACCATAATAGACTTCCAGAAGTGCTTGATTTAAAGATCAGACATTAATAAATCCCCATTGTTTAAATACAATGGCACCCAATTATCATGGGTTTTTCTGCTATTAGTAGAAAACACCCGAGTTTCTTTCATCTTCAGATTACTGGCAAACTGGCGGTCAGTAAACCAAACTAAGAAACAAATTGGTTAGCCAGCGCATCTAACCCACTCCTGTTGGCAGCCAGTGTAATATAAACTTTACTAGACATTTTAGCACTGCAGCCACCTTAGATCAGATTCCTGCTTTACAAATCTTGAAGTTTAGTTGCATAAATGCAGCAGTTAAAATTTACCCAAATAACATTTGTCCTGTTCAGTCTGTTTCC
>JAYJMA010095865.1:0-22224 GCA_036873895.1 Parotocinclus cabessadecuia
GGACCAGAAGGTCCAGGGTTCAAATCCCACCTCTGCCAAGCTGCCACAGTTGGGTCCTTGAGCAAGACCCTTAACCCGCAATTGCTTAAAAAAATGTAAGACTGTATTAATTGTAAATCGCTCTGGATAAGAGCGTCTGCTAAATGCTGGAAAATGTAAGAAATGAATTAAGCATGTACACAGCAATGTTGGAGTTACGTTTATAAGTTACAAGTTATAAACACGCATACAATTTTGGGGCTTGTTGTTGTACATTGGGTATAATTACGCATTGGAATTTAAAAAGAAAATGGCATGACGATGCAATTGCATTGTTCGATCACCAGAGGGCACAACCATATGTCATGCACGCCACATTTAAAACGCTTTTTCATTTCAGGGGGAAAGAGATTTTTTGTTTAACATTTTTATACTATACTATAACACTACACACTATACTATACACTATAATACATATTATATTGAACTGTTTTCACTTAGTTATTTAAAATACAGGGCTACAAAATATTTGTTCTGCTTCTTGTAATTGACTTTAACTTCAGGGAACTAAAGTTTAATTGTTGTCCAGAGGCACTGTGTTAAGCACTGTGCCCGGAAATACAACACACAATCAAAACACACTGTAATAATTAGCATAGATTATATCCTCTTGCTTAAATAGCAAGAGGAGGAAGACATAAGCGGTCCAGAGACCGCCCGGAGGGCGACTCTCCAAAAACAGTCGTAGTTGTCCTTACAAAATATCCTGCTCTTGTTTGTTCCATGTCTTCTTATAATTATCTAACAAATACTGAACGTGGGCGGCACGCCTCACAGAAAGAAGGTCCCGTTTTCAATCCTAGAGTGGAGCAGCCTGGGTACTTTCTGTGTCGAGTCTGCATATCCTCCCCGTGTCTGCGTGGGTTTACTCCGGTTACTCCGGTTTCCTCCCACAGTTCAAAGACATATGTGTTAGGCTAATTGGTGTCTCTAAACTGGCCCTTAGTGAGTGACTGTGTGTGTGCCGTGTGATGGATTGGCGCCCCATCTAGGGTTGTTCCTGCCCAGAGTTGCATGGTGGAAGCGGAAGATAAATGAATAATTGAATTAATTACTAAACATTAATTTGTCAAAAAGAAATCCGTTATTACAATATAATAAAATACAAGTTCAATATATTTATATGATGCTGTTTACAATACGCATTGTCTCAAACTTCACAAAAGTCAAGACCTCAACAAAGCAATCCAGACATGACAGTGGTAAGGAAGAAAACCTTGAAGCTATAAAAGAAGAAACCACAGAAGGGACCAAGTTAAAACTGGGAACCCATCTTCCTCAGGGTGAGCCCAGACAACAGGAACAAAAGTCATGTCAGTCGAAACAATTAGCCACCCCCGTTCCTTGCATGAACCTTGCTAATTTGCCTCCTCCACGCTTGATGCTGCTGTGTGTAAAACAAACAGGCCTTAGTAAGACGAACGTACGCGCGCTCAGACTTTCCTGGCCTTTTGTTTATTTTGTAATGCTCAGTGCATTCTGTCCACCCACACGTTGCATTACATATTCATGCTCAGCTCTTGTAACTAAGCATTCAAAGCCTGGTGAAATTTCAATTTTCAACCATGTCTTTTCTAATGCTATGTATGGTAATGCAGTCACTAGATATTACATTGATAGAAACCCTTTTACCCCCATATTAGCTGAATATCAGTGCCAATGCTAATGTCAGTGCTAGCTGTAGAAACGTTGTCAGCTTTTATTTAGAATCTGAATCCTTTTATTTGGCAGAACTCATGATTTACAAGAATTTCTTAAATAGTCAAGACCACTTCACAACTGACATTACAGTATACACGTAAATAGCATCAGGACTATTTATACACAGAAACAGCACACAGAATTTATACTCACTGGTTAAAAACCCTTATAGAAATGTTGGATTACTGCAAAACCTGGTATGCAGTTCTGTCTCAGGCAGACATGCAAATGATTCCAGGTGTAGCCTGATTAGATTAGCTGAGGTTTGCCACAAGAATGCGTAATATGAAAAGGCTCATCGGTGCTACTTTTGGGTAGTGTACCTATAAGAGATCGATGACTGCTAGAGTTTACGCACTCTCAAACATTTTACCCAGTTGGCAGACTTTGAGAGTGGGAGTATCATTAGACAGAGAAGTTGGGTGAATTTGATCAATTTCCCACCATTTAGGCCCATCTAACCCCCCCAGCTGGTATGAGGTGTTCGTTGAAGTGGTTGAGGAGGGAACACACACACATGGTGAACAGGTTCCAGACAGTCTAGTTAGACCACCTGTAGAGAAAACTGTAAGTTCTGCTGACGGACATGAGTAACCCCCAAAGTTTAATTCTCCACCATCCAGATATAGGTTGCACCTTCACACCCCCGTCTCTGCCTATTCCATTTGTAGGTGCTTAGCAAGGTACTTATTGTCACGGCACCCATTATATGTCCTGCCATTGACGTCCAGCCACCGTTACCTTTATTTGCATTGCTGCTTTGAACTGGAACCATATCCTTTTTAGTCACAAAATCAGGTTCTGTTTGGGATTTGACAATGGTCAGTTTAGAGTATCAAGGCTTTGTAGTGAGTGCTCCAGTCCTGCCTTTGCTGTCGAGTCCTAAGTGCTGGTGTGATGATCTGGGCAACATATCACATATTACAGTTGGTCACCCTTACAAGTGATACAAGGGACACCAACAACTCAGCCATTTGTGCATCATCTTGAAGCCACACATATTACCTTTATTGGCAGGGCTTAATTTTTTCAGCAATGGTTTCCCACGAATTTCTGTGCCAGATTACAAAACATCATTGGCTCGTCATCAATCAAGCATTTATGGGAGGAGCTGAGACGTCAGCTAGGGGTGTACAAGATCTACAGGCCCAGCTGTCTATAGACATTTCTAGCAGTCAACGATCTCTCACCACCAAAAACTACATTACCCAAAAGTAGCCTCTGAGAGGCTTTTATAAGAGAGCTTTCATCAAACGAGTTTTATAAAGCTTTTTTATTATAGACTCAGTGTCTAATCAGACCACACCTGTACTCATTTACATACTGCATTTGCCTGAGACATAATTGCATATTGTGCCATCCTAGGGCACACACACAGTCACACACTAAGGGTCAATTTAGAGATACTAATTAACCTAATTAGCATACATGTCTTTGGACTGTGGGAGGAACCCGGAATACCCGGAGTAAACCCACTCAGACATGGAAAGAACATGCAGACTCCACACAGAAAGGACCCAGGCCAATCCACCTGGATTGAACCCAGGAGCTTCTTGCTGTGAGGCTGTGAGTGCTACCCACTGAGCCACCGTGATGCACGGATTCAAAACAACATTTTGAATATGTATTTTAAAAAGCACTGTGTTCTTTCATTAGAGCATAGCACTGTCAGAAGAATACAATAGCCAGTTTAAGATCACTCAACTGTGTCGCAGCTCCAAGATCAAAAGAATACAAGCCCAATGGAAAGCGAGGAGCTGGTGGAAAATAAGCTTTGGTATTAAGTGAATAAAAGTATCTTATTCTTAACAATATAGGGAATAAAATGGCAGTATGTCAATGTAATTATTAATAGTAACTTGTACTTTTAGGACATTCGAATATATCAAAAGTCACAATGTGCAGCTACATATGATGTATGCTCTTAAATGCGGACTAGATCTTGTCTCCTGCATTTCCCCCCAAGCTCCCAAGCTATAGTCAAAGAAGAAATTAATAGTGATTATGAGATGTAATAGGCAAGACATAGTGGTAACAATGTTGTGGTTACAGTTTGGAGTTAAGCCTTTATATATATATATACACACACAACTTTGCACTGGCTGTTGTTGCAAAACCACATTTGCATACGGAGTGACAAATGTCTATAAATTTGTTTAATTTTGGTCGAGTGGATGAATCTCACCACCAAGACAGATGGCATAACACCTCTTCACTGCTCCAGGCTGAAGGAGATTCATGTTGTTGTCATCACAGTAAATGTCTTAAACTCAAAATGTGATTGTATCTGAAATCGGTAAGGCACTGGACTCTGGACAAGAAGGTCCAGGGTTCAAATCCCACCTCTGCCAAGCTTCCACAGTTGGGCAGACCCTTAACCTTGCTTGGATTGTAAGATTGTATGAGTTGTAAGTTGCTCTGGATAAGGCCGTCTGCTTAATGCTGTAAATGTAAATTACATACAAATATGGTCTTGATTCAGTTGGGCTACGGCTTGCTTGAAAATGAGAGTTTTAAAGGCTTTAAGAAATAATAAGCTTACGTGCAGTACATATCAAGTAGGTCTACATTAACCACACAAACACAGAATCAGGTTTAGGTCAAGGTTAGGGTTAATGGGATTAAATAAGATTTTTTTTTGTGCCAGATGTCTCCCTGACAGTCACACCTTAAAACCCAGAATGGCAGATTGATATAACTTAATGCTTCCTTAATGTAGGTCAGACACAATCTTCTGTCCCGTACTGGCTGCAAATGTCAAAATGACATTATCATGATGAGCGACTGCATTTAACCACTTACAGAGGGAGTACAAAACAGTTCATTTCATACTTCTGCCTTCAAACTATCTAGTATTACAAGTAAGAAGTAATGACAGTGTTCTGCATCTAAAAGAAGTACCTCAGAATTAACTAGGCTGCTAGTTTGCTAGTTTTTCTTTGCTTGGGACTGTTCTGTGCTGTAATATGAGTCCACATTGTGTTTTGTAAAATCCCTTGCATCAGTAGCAGTCAGTCATGTGAGAGTAAGACACACCCTCTCTACTGAGAGATATGTAAACATAGCTAGACCGTGATCGCCATTGCACAGGGTGAGTCAAAAGACACAGGACATGCCCCATGCTATGTAGTGGACTTTTCACAATGGAGGTGCCTTCGTCTGAAGACGTCTATGGACGATCACTAGGCTGATGTAACAGTGCAGTGTGGAGTTGGTGGTCTTTCTGGGTGTCATTTGTTGAAGTCTGTGGTTATGATACAGCAGCTGTGTTCCCTGGACATCCGAATAATCGATTATATCTTCAGTTATATGTGATAGACAACCAAAGATTTGTGTGCTGATAACTTTTGAGCCACAAGATATTGCAAATATGAATCGCAATTGAATTCTGAGACAGTTCTTCTTTGATATGCTACATGATCACATTCCCATCGGAAAAACTTGCCCTTGATTCAGTATGTAAGCTTTCAAGATGTCAGTCATGATCTGTAAATAGCCTAAAACATAGGCCCCCTCACCCATTACTCGATGGGGTATTTAGATGCCATTTTCCCTTTTGTTTTTAAAATAAAAGAATATCCTGTGACTTTTGACTCACCTGGTATATTCCATGCATCATTAATTGTTTAAAAACACAATGCTTTGACTGTGGAATTGCTGCCCATTGACTGCCCTTTTGGGCAGTAACTGGAAAATGTGCAGGATGGACCAAATCATGGAAACCTGATCAAATTTAAATGGTCCACATCTAACGCTCTGTGAAACAGGACAGAGACAGACGTTGACTGGACATGACCATAATCAGTATTTTTATGTTACTGTAATGTAATTACAGGGTATTTTGACAAGAATGCTGCATGCAAATGACACATAAATGGTCTGGACGGAATCCAAAAATGTACTGGTGAACAGTATTATGAACAACACAAAAGATGCAGAAGTAAGAGTTATATACACTGCTCACAAAAATCTGGGAATATTTCATTATTGAATATTTCATTTTGAAATATCCTCCAAATTTTTGCGAGTAGTGTCATAGGTTAGAAAGAATTAACAAACTAAAAAAAGGAATACTCTTCAAAATAGGACAGACTCATACACTTACAAAGGCCATTTACAGTTAGCTACAAATAAGTAGCAGAAAGCCATACGCATAAACATGAATAACCTGTTCAAAAGTCTCTAAACACATCAACCGTGTTAGAAAATTCTCTAGCCCAACCGTGAGCTTACGAGCATGTGAACACATGAATGGTAATTGAAGACACACTGATCGAACTTTAAAAGTCAAATACAAATGGAATACAATTTTTGCAGTTTTGTTTCTAAGAATAAGCTTTTTAATTTTAATTAAAAAAAATACTAAATACTAAATTTAAGTCAGTTAAAAGTTGGATTATTTCATATTTTCAGCCTATTCATAAAGGTGCATTTCTTTTATGACTCATATTATCAGGGGTGCTAATAATTGTGTATGGGAATTATTCAGTACATGCATTATGTAGATGATAGTATGTCTATATTTATGTCTATATTTACCTGCCCTGTCCTCAAACCTCCAAACAGGGACACTGGTCGCAAATTTGAGTGGTGAGTCTGAGGGAAGAGGAACAGACACATGGATGGGTTCCGAGAGCTGCACCTCAGTGCCATTGGGTCCAGTGAGTGTAGCACAAACTGCAGCCACTGCTGTCAGCTCCACCCAGCTCCTGTTCAAACCTGGTAAAAAACAGAGAGTGAAGTGCACTTAACTTTTGACCTTGTTTAAGTTCATGGCAGAATTGTATGGCATTGGGTACAAACCACAAACAAACAAGGCATTTTTAGATCCAGTTATATATAAGAAAATTAGGGAATATTTTATTTTCATGTTTGTCTCCTAATGAAATAACCCCTCATTTTTATGAGCAGTATTTTTAAATCTGGCTGCTTAAACGTGGTTCCCAGAGTTTTTCCTGCAGTGCCATTTTTTAATATAAGAATATTTTCAAGTATTATCTATGGTCTTGGGCAGAATGGTATTTCGGCGGGTAGCACCACTGCCTCACAATAAGAAGGTCCCGGGTTCAATCCCAGGGTGGAGCGGCTTGGGTGTAGACTCTGCATGCCCTCCCCGTGTCTGTGTGGGTTTTTTCTGTTGTTTTTTAGCATTGTGGGTTCGTTGTGTAGCTTTAGCCCATAGCCCATTGTGTTTTAGTAGCCTTGTTTGTTAACCCTGTCCTTGTGTTCATCTTCGTGTTCGCCCCGGTACCATGTGTCTAGTAAACGAACCATACGTCAAATACGTGCCGTTTTTAGTGTGACAGCAGACGTATTTATCCATAAAGATTTACAGAGGTGCTTTGTATGCTCCTGCTTCACTTAGCAAGTGCTACTTCATGTTACCTAGGCCGGTATGTTGATTCTGGAATGGCGTATTAAGTCCTGGAACTGGTTTGTAATTAAGGTAAACGTGTAGAAATGTTCCCAGACCTTTTCGGTACAGTTGAACTCGTTACCCTTGTTTACCCACTTAAATCATTTTCTAAGGATAAAACCTTACCTTGTTCCGGCATATTTAAAATCCCATATTTTCAAATATGCCCATGTACTATAGTGATACCCAGAATATTCTGTTTTCTGTCCCGCTGGACTTTTCTTAGAGAACAGCAAGTGATATATGGAACAATTAAAACAAACTCACGAAAGCACATTTTCTAATTATATAAATATTTAAATTGTTTAAAATTGCACATGAGTAATTCAGTAACTTTGATGTTATACTAGAGGGCAGTGACTGCACTGTGTTAGTGCAACTGTCCTAGACGTGAAAATGGAAGCACCCATGTGGTTTGGAGAGTGCATAATGCGTGATACAATTGATGGCTAGATTTCCCAATGTAGATACTTGAACCATGGCGGCTTTTGAAATGTACTGGATGCACTGGCAGTGTTACTGATAAAGGCTGTTGATTTGCATAATGTACATGGAATGATTCCATCATTCCAAGAGCTTTATAAAGACATTTTAGATCACCTGTGGTGGTGTTTTCCAATCCCAATGGATAAGGGAAGGCACCAAGCTCAGACTGGCTCCTCGCAGAAGTGAGCATGGTAGAGAGACTGATGTGGGAGTCATTAAGAGTGGGTGCAATGGTTTTTCTCTGCAGCTGCACCCATGGCTGGCTTCTGGAACCTACGAAAAAAGTAATAACTTATTAGTTTATACGTTTTTCAACATGATCAGCCATAACTGGTGATCGGTGATTTACAATTGCACCGCACATGATGGCTATAGGATCACAAACACAACTTGTTGCGCACTTGTTTCTGAGACCGCTGCTGATGCTGCCGAGGAAGCGTTTCAGTTGTGTATATTTTAGTTGTGTTTTCAGTGCTACTTAGTCAATTAAATAGTATCTCTATATATACAGAGTTTTAATAATGAGAGATTAGGGATAATAATGGGGGAGTATGGATTTATTTCAGATACATTCAAGCATGGAAGCTCTTCAGAGTGTGCTGTTTGCAATACATGCATTGCGAAAATAAGCCGTGGAGGAACAACTCCGGAAGCATTCGGTTAAAAAAAAGAATAGAATTTAAGAACACTTTCAAAACAACACCGACTTGCTGAATATGCCAAATTTGTAAAAACTAACATAGGCAAAAAGGCTAAAGCTAAAGTTAGTGAGAGCGCAGAGCCAGGAACAAACCAGCAGTCTTTCTTGCCATCTTTCTTTAGCAAGGTAAGTTTCCATTACAAGTGAAGTCAAACCAAAATTTTCCAGTATTGTTTGATGTATACATCTCACAAAAATGAGGGATAAGGAAATATTCCATACTGAAATATCCCCTCATTTTTGTGAGCAGTGGATAATTCTTTGACAGACAGAAAATCTGAATTTGGAGATCACGTGTTAAAAATATATATTTTTGTAATTGTAATCTACCAGGAAAATTGCAATCAGTGCATCTCTAGTAAGGCACTGGCTCAGCTTTGCGTACCTCCACTATATATATTTTAACGAACTGTACACAAACATGGTGACTCTGGAACAAAAATTCTATTTGTTCTATCAAATTGTTCAATCAAAACTGGCCATTATTAGAACAGGAATTCAGTGACCATATGACAGTGAAATATCCATCTCCAAAATGCTTAATATCTACGGGAGAGCAACCCCCAGGGAGAGACCCCACAGAGATTAATCAGGGTAAGTGCACTCCACTCAGTTTAACCAGCCAATTCGTCATTATGTCCATTCTAAAGAACTGTTATTAGCAATGGTTTTGTGGAAGGACCTTCTGGAATTGGATCATATCAGGGATCAATGGGTCAAATCGACTGTGGACTGCTGACCCAAAACCCATGGTTCTAAAG
Organism: Parotocinclus cabessadecuia; assembly: GCA_036873895.1. Taxonomy (NCBI): domain Eukaryota; kingdom Metazoa; phylum Chordata; class Actinopteri; order Siluriformes; family Loricariidae; genus Parotocinclus; species Parotocinclus cabessadecuia. Next base: position 9,104 of record JAYJMA010095865.1, read on the forward strand.
GAAACGAATGTGCAGTAATACCATGTGCTTAGCCTAATGCAGCCTAAATGCACTCGTGCGTAAGGGCTATGTTCAGGTCAAACTTGAATGGAGCACCATCTGTTCCGACACTGACAACCAATGGGGCGTGTGTTTTAAAAGTGCTTTTTACAGGTATATGCCTTTAACATCCATATTACGTTCAGTGAAACGTAATGACTGAAAGGTGACTGAAATGGAAGTTGACAGACATTACCATAGTCGCATCATCTTTTTAGGCTACTGTAATGTAAATATTAATATTGTCCAAAATGTCGATATATATCGATACTGAACATTTTAAATACAGAATACTTCGATACTTCTCTCCCTCAGTATCGATTCTATTCATATAAAACGTGCTATCGTTTGACCCACCCAGGTTCCCGTAAGGCAGAAATGTCTGCTAAAGTTAAAGCAGTTCATTCACAGCCCGTCTTAATGAGCGAAGAAACCAGAAGAAATGCTGTGTGGATTGTGGTATTTCAGATTTGAAGTAGATAAAAGATGGACAGCCAAAAGAACATGTACAAGCCGGTTTGCAAGCGGTGCTTCAGAACCATTCCAACAAAGGGCGCTACCACAACAAATCTGACCTAACACCTGAAGGATCGATGCACAGACTTAAACAAAATTATTCCAACATGTTGGTCATTATTCCCATTCTCAGTTTTACTGAAACATATAAGAAAGCGTATGATCAAAATAAATGTTTATTATTCATATCCTTGTTTAAGAGCCGTAAGTGCTAATGACAGTCAAGATATACTGCAGCTACATTAAAGCTTTTAATAATTGTGCTGGCAGTTACGAGTCGACGGCTGAATGCTCTGTGTGTTCATTAAAATAAAGCATATAATCTTCCCTGGTAGGAAACTGTCATGTCAAAAAAAATGCACTATCAATTATAATTGTATTGATAACGGTATCCATTTTGGAATTCTTAGTGTCATGACAACACTAGTAAATATAAATGGTATATACCAGAAACTGTGTGCAAACAGATTAATAATGATTGATTCAAATTGTATTTCAATCCTGATACAGTTAAGAAGTTAAAAGTAATCCAACTGCATTAAGTGACCTGCACAAAAAAAGTCTCTAAACACATTAACCGAGGACTGAGAATAGTCTAGTCCAAATCTAAGATAACAAGCACGTGACCAGTGAGGTAGTGGGTTTTCAAACGAATGATGGACTTCTGTTCTTTCACTCTGCTTCTGCTTGTTGATCTACAAGCCATGGACGTTAAACAGCGAATTTAACGCCGTATTTCACTCCGCAGGTAATACCTGACCATTTTTACTTTACTGGGCATTTTCTTGTCTTCTCATTTCGGATACACTGAGCTTGCAGAATGAGCATAAAATTTAAGGAAACGGCAAATCCTGCTGACTTTGATAACAAACATTGCAGACCTAGGCAAATGTTTTCCCATTGTATTCATCATTTTTCATAACAGCAAATTTCCTGTTTCTCCATGATAAAATGAGACCAACTGTATTAATGTGAGCTTCATGAATCACTGGCCTATAGCCAAATGTCAGAAGGCTATTGAACAGATTCAGCTGTACGCAGCCATGTCGGTTTATTTATCCTTCTCTCCTGAGGTGAACGTGACAGACACCTCGTCTCACTTTATTTCTCTTGAATTTAATCATAGAAAGCTTTCCTTCTTTATCAATCCTGGGGGATTTCCCTTTTTTCCCTTTCTGCTAAAGATGAAACTGAGAGGTGTCAAAGGCAATGTGTGATGATCTGGAGGAGTGAAACAACCAGCTGCTTCCCCTTATACATTCCAAAGTGACTTATGAGTGAGAGAGTACATAATCCAAGCACAGGCTGCTGACTCCAGATAACGTCCCATGGATGAGTTATGGACTTGAGATTATTGAAGGTGGAAGAAATGGAGCAGCAATTAAATACTATACTATGGAGTATAGACTCCAAATAGCAAGCTAAATATCAGGTTCTGACATTGTAGATGATTGAATTTTCTCTTTTCTCTCAGAGCTGATGTTCCGGTACCAGTTCCAGCACTGCATGCTTGGATGTTCTTCCGGCTCTCCGTCGGCGGAGATCAGTCCCGTCGGAGTGCAGTGGCTCCCTTCATCGATGGACAATGGGAGGTGATGTGCCTCATTCTATATCTATTTTGTTTTATAATTTCGTTTATTTATTTTATTACTAATTTAAATGTTATTATTACTTTGTTATTGATGTAAATTATTTACCTAATTTTGCTATAATTGAATATACTTTTAAGTATTTATTTAATTAACATCTAGGTCACCCATGTAGTATGGGTCCCCTGTTGAGTCGTGGTCCTCCCGAGGTTTCTTCCTACCACTCCCTTTCAGGGAGTTTTTCCTTGCCACAGGCTTGCTCAACTTGAGATTGGCCTTTTAAGATAATGTAATATTTTAAAGCTGCTTTGAGACAATGCACCATTGTAAAAAACGCTATATAAATAGAATGGAATTGAACTGAATCAAGAATTATAAATGACCTTTGCCCTAGGGCACTGACAAAGCCCCAGACCAAACCTTGGCTTTTGGATTTGCTGATAATAGTCTGGATGGTTTGTATTTGGTCTAAAGTGTCCGAGTGTAAGTGAGTGTATGTGTGTATGAATGCATGGTGATGGACTGGCGTGATGGCGCAGGGGTGGTACTTGGCTTGCACCCCATGTTTTTGGTTATACCTTGGCCTCCTTGTGACCGTGTATTTAATTAAGCGGGAACAGATTGTAAGTGAGATTCTGGCTTTTTGGTCTTGTGTGTTCAAATTTGAAACAGGCTAAGGAAATACATTTAGTTGATGCTGTATTAGCAGTACAACTTACAAAGCATTTCTATGGCTCTTTTTAAACTGGCATGTGAACAGACAGACACCAACAAAGCTCAGCTACTGTTATATTTACATTTCTTTCCTTTATATGTGTGATTAGGTTTCAAAATGAAACTGGACTGAACTGGGAGAAGCAAAGTATCCCACTGCAACTTGTTATTGGAATGATAAAGTTTTACACTTAGATTAAGAAAAGGAAATCCACAACTAACTCCACATTACTTTAGCGATTTAGCAAAATACAGACCCACACTATCAGGTGCAAGAGTTCAGGATTCTTCCACATAACAGAAAGTACCATCCACCCCCACAACAGAGAATGTGTACAAACCAGGCTTCAACCTCCCTGTTCAGAAATGGATGCATTACTACTCAGCCAAAGTTGCCATGGAAATAGGATTAAATGTGAGAAAATACCAAAAGCCAAAATCTCTCCCCACACATACCCAAGACTTGAACAGATAGGGAAAATTATAAATTATTTGTTGATCAAGTAGTCTGTTACTGATATTATCTAGAAACATCAGTTTTTTTTATTTCATATTCAAAGCAGAAAGTGCAGCCATCCCTCCAATCATTGTCTTCTGCTTAATCCAGATGGGGCTGCGGTCCAGTCGGTGCCCACCCGGCAACTCTGGGCACAAGACAGAGGGCCAATACACTGTAGGGCGCACACATACACAGTGACACACTATGGGACACCAATTAACCTAACAGGGAAGAAACTGGAGTACCCGGAGTAAAACCATGCAGATGCAGGGAAGACATGCAAACTCCACACAGGAAGGACACAGGACACTCTACCCTGGGATTGAACCCAGGACCTTCTTGCTGTGAGGCGAAGGTGCTACCCACCGAGCCACTGTGCTGCCAGAAAGTGCTGCATCACGTCAAATCATTATAACGACTCCAAATGGAGACTCAGTTGAAACAAATGTTCAGTGTTTTTTACCATTTAATGATATTCCTTATTCCATGCCCTATTAACAGTACATACTACCAATAGTGGTTAACTGTGTTTTTGTGGGTCATTTTGTAAGTATACCAGTGCACAGGACACAATAATGTGTAAATGATGTTTGATCAGCGGTGAAAAAAACGTAACATTTTTATGCCATAAAAATCATAACATGGGTACGAGGTGAAATATACTAGTCACAAAAATGAGGGAATACTTCAAAAGGAAGTAGCCCCTGATAAAATAGCCCCTATTTTTTGTGATCAGTGTACCATATAATAACCTCTCATACTTTGCCTCTTACATCAACTTAAAAGTTGTTAGTTACATGATACTTTACATCCATGATTATAATTTTGCCATATTACCCAGTCCTAATGTCATGTTATAAAGAAAAATCAACAAACAAACAAAATCTTGAGCTGCCCCACTACAGTAGTGATTCCAGCTGACAGTAAACTGCATAACTGATGGGTGACAGCTGTTTTGACTGGAACTAAAGCAGGAACACAGTGCTCTCTTTTAAATGAGACAGACAATAATCAATGAAAAGCAGTCAGTGCAATCAGGCAAAGCAGCGCTGGTTAGTTCTGCTGAAAATGGCCCCATAGCTCTATTAATTATTCAGCAGCAGGAGAAGCAAGGCATGCTTACCAGTTACAGACCAGACTAAAAAAATCTACGTCTGGTGCCCCATCCTCATGACGTCACAGATTATTATTCTGGCCCAACATTCTTCTTTGGTTAGTTTTGCAAAAGTTATTGTGATAGGGATGATAAGGTGAAGAACCTTGCTCAGGAATTATATTTGTGGTAGCATCCAAGAGACCACAAAGTAGTACCTGGAGGAACTGGAGTAAACCCATGCAGACCCAAGGAGGACATGCAAACTCCACAAAGAATGGAACTCAGACCACAGCACCCTGGTATGGAACCCAGGAGCAGTAGAGACCCAAACGACACAAGCTTTGGGTTATAAAGACCTAACACTACTGGGCAGAGAACATTCCCTCCAAGATAGAGGGAAACACAAACACACCCACATCAAAGGGACGCTTGAAACATGTGGCTACCCCAAATTGGCCAGGCAAAGAGAAAAGAGCAGCAAAAAGAAAAACCTCAGATGTCAGCAACTGAGCACAGAACAACAGACGAAGCAACACCGTTGTCCCATATGTGGCAGAATTGTCTGAATAACTTCCAAAAATCATCCAAGCATACCATCCCAGTGTACATCAGACCCACCAACACCCACAGGCAATAACAGATTTACCCCAAGACACAAACTGAGCACTGTCATGTAGTGTCATGCACACAGTGCAGTGCCGCAAGGAGTGCTCAAATCTTTACATAGGAGAAACCAAACAACAACTCCACAGGTGCATGGCACAACCTATGCAGGGCAGTTCTTTGGGGCATGACTTAGCAGTTTAGCTGCATTTACAGGAAAAGGGGCACTTCTCTTAGGATACCAGTGTTCATATTTTGGGTAGAGATCACAGATGGAGGTGGATTATGACAAATGCTATTGGTCATCTTGGCATATTGGTCAAGTCTTGCGATCCCTTCCCAGGAGGTTTAACCCATATTCACACCTCAGCCCATGCACCTCCAATGACTCACAATCATGGAGCAATGACTCACTAATGGCTCACACATTGACCCCTATGATCCTAGTGACTCATGTATTGGCAGGGTGAAACATAACTGCAATTCAGGAACCCATTACCTGTCTGGAGCGTTATCTTGCTCATTGTAATGCATGGGACTGTGGTAGTCTAGTGGTTAAGGCACTGGACTCTGGACCAGGGTTCAAATCCCATCACAGTTGGCAAGACCTTTAATCCACAATTGCTTGGATTGTAAATCTGTAATAATTGTAAGTCGCTCTGGATAAAGAGCGTCTGCTAAATGCCTTAAATGTAAATGTTATTTGACAATCAAGTAATCAAGCAGCTGCTCAGGGAACTGTATTTACAATCCTTTAACACCAACCCTACGTAACACAGCTGTTCAACCTGGAGTCGATTCAGGAAAGTACCGAAAAGAGATAAAGCACCATGGTGTAACAGTCAGAGCTTCACGTACCTGGAGGACCCAGTAGAAGTTGCACTACGTCATCATAAAGAAGCAGGGTGGCCGGTCTCTGTGGAAGCAGGTACAGACTCACTGATGCATACACTGCAAAAAAAGACAGAGACTTTTAAGTAGGTTTTCTTTCATTTATTTGTTTTTAAACATGGCTGTATATCATTTTAGGGACACAAAGCCTTCATCATATACATTTTATTCATTCATGCATGTGCTTAATCCTGGTCAGGGTAGCACCAGGTGCAAGGTTAGAACCTCAGATATTTCTATTGCATTTTTCAAAAATATATTTTATGGTTATTTTATACGGTTAACTTTTTACAGTGTGCCCTGATAACTCCACAAACAAAACAAACATGTAATTCTTTATTAAAAACTACAGTTTCATTTTAGATCAAAGTAAAACAGCCAAATTAGCACCCGACCTCTATGAGTTAAAGAAACCCTGCTCTCTCTAAATGTTTTACTAATATCCACTTATAGTACCGTTGTGGTTTGTATTTTTCATTAGTCAAAATTATAACTACACTGCCTCTTTCGACCACTGCTTTGATACTTGCCTTCCCAACTGATTTAGATCTGTTAGATCTATTTTAATAGACTGCCTGAAGATATGCATGTCTAAACATGTGCAGTTTCCTTGTGGAGATGAATAGCATATTGGCAAGTTAAGCATTTACACTCTTGTGCCACATTATGCCCCAGTTTTTCAAAGAGAAGAATGAAAGAATCAACTATTATACAACAAGGAACATTACTTCTAAACACACACTGGTTGTGATAATGAAATGAATAAGCTAATGACATGCTGTCTTTTCAAATAAGATCACCCCATTCTTCTCAATCCGAGGAAATTTGAACAGGTAGCTAAAACGGATGGAGGTGGAAATGCTGGTCTAAAACAGCCTGAGCTCTAAGCTGTGACTTTCCAACCAAGACAAATTGAAAACAAGCTGTAATTCCATAGTAGTGCCATATACAGGCTGCAGACACACGTAGTGGGCGTGAACTAAACGTACTGAAACTCTAAAAATGTTAATGTGGTTAGACAAATAGTAGAAATAATCGTGATACGGCAGAGCTGTTACTAGGACGTTATCTTTGGGTGGATATCTGGATTATTTGTTTTGGCAACAACAGGTTGCATAATGAAGGGTATAATTTCATTTTGAGAAAGGTGGAGGGGTCATGAAAGGAATACAAATACAGCATTCTCCTTTTTTCTTACTGTGGAGTGGTTGCTTCCAAACTCTCTATAAATGGCTTTGTAACATTTTCAAGCCTGATAAGAATCAGTAACTCTTTTTCTGACCACTTCTTTCTTTGTGCCAAAATACATCTCTGCTACTTCTTTTAAAGTTCAGTCTTTGATGATATTCACCAAATACAACAGTGTCCACTCACGACTGATTGTCATCCAAATGATTAAAAAAAACCATATCATTGATGATTCATTACACTATCAGAATAACTGCTAATCTTCAAGGATCACACCTATGAAATTGGTAAGATCTTGAGATCAGAACCCGTAGTGGCTCCTGATCAAATATATAATCAGGACAGTCACTAAACCAGAGCCGCAGTTGACATACCAGTTCCCTATAAAAACGTCCAGGCACCGTAGGGCAGTGAGACACCCTGTCTCAGTAATGTCATATGCTGTCACACACTTGCACACTGTTGACAGTGGCTTAGAAATATTTTGTTTCAAATGTTACAAACAACTTTTAGGCTCCGTTCACACAGCAGGTAAAAGTGACAAAATTTTGAGTTTGACAGTTTTTATCACGCACTGCTTACAAAAGTTATAATGGATATTTAATTATAAAATCTAAGTATATATGACATGTTTGGGGCAGTGTGAGCCATTCCTCGGAGAACAGTGGGGGCTTAGTAAACTATAGACAGCCCTGGGTTCGAGCTGCCACAGTTGTGTCCTTGAGCCATTTAACTCATAATTTCTTGGGTTGAACAATCGTATCCTCTAAATGTCATAGTGTTATATTCAGTGTACAGTCCTTCCAGGTCTCAATTTGGAAATTCATTTAAAAATCGTCATTTTTGATATATGAATTGTCGCACGCGCGCACATGCACACACTCACACATGCACACAAGCGCACCTGCATAAAAGGTTAGTGAGCAAAAAATTGCATCAGACAACTTACTCAAGGCAGAATTCAGAACTGATTTGTTCCATATTGATAAGGGAAAATGACAAACAAAAAGTTGCATGAGATGAGATGTTGTTGGACATTCGAAATGGAAGGAAGAACAGTCACCAATTGCCTCAGTCTAAGCCAGTGAGGGAGACTATTGTTCAAACATGTCTATAATGAAGCTTTTCGGATCAAATCTCAGCTCAGGGACTTACAAGGATTAGGAAGAGCTGTGAAGGCTTCTTCTCTCACGACCCCCCCCCCCCCCCTTTTTTTTTTCGAGCGTGACTCACTGGCTGACTTTGCGTGACAGAGAACAGTCCAGGCCTCAGGACAAAGGGACTGCTTTGGACTCCTCCTCTTCCATTATTGATGGAAGACAGGCAGTGAGGGAAGGTGGCAGCATCTCCACGTGTCCCTCTGCTGAAATGTAGTCTGAAAAGATTGCACTTCAAATAGCTGACTCACTGTCCCATTTCTGCTATCTGCAGCATTACCAACAGTGGTTCTTTGTATTCCTCCTGCCTTGAAAATGCCAAAAGCATGCAATCTGTGGCTTCAATCTCACACTCTCCCATTTTCACAGGCCGGCCAATGGTAACCACAAAGCTACCTGCAGGCACAAAACTTCTGATGTTAATGCACATGTGAACAATAATGTGTCTTACGGAAGCTGTTCATTATAGACAAAGCTGCTTAATATGCATACTATACACCACCTCGTTGTTTCTACACTTACTGTTCATTTTTCAGTTCTCACCATATAGATACACTCTGAAGTTCTACAATAAAACTCTGTAGTCCATCTGTCTCTCTACATACTTTGTTCATCCCCTTTATTATGTTCTCTAATGGTCAGGACCCCCCACAGGACCCCTACAGATTAGGTACAAAAATGCAGTGACCACTAAAGCTTAAATATATAAGAATAAGAAGATTATACATTGAAATCCTAAGACTTTGTACTGTATAAACCACTCGATTCTGCTATTCCAACTCCCATGGCTTATTGCTTTAGTATATGCTTGTGCCTGAGGACTAGATCACCTACTGCAGTGCTAGTCTTCATCAATCAACTGACTGACTAGGAAGAATCACGTTCCTGCTTGGCTGGTGGTTAAATGGTTATTTATACATTTGTACATACAGCTGTAGGTTTTTTCAACCAGTCGAAACTGCAGCACTTGACTCGGTGCCTCCAGCTAAACTCAGACTAAAAATATTTTGATTGACAGAAAAATCCAACTTCGGTGAACATAATTATGTTGACGTTGCAGTCCTTGAACCACCACTTTGGAGGCTCTGAGGTCAATAAGTAAGCAACATTTTTGCAATATATTCAATAACATACTTAACAATGATCACAGAAACCTCTGGAATCGTTAAAGCACACTATTTTTAGGTTAACATCTGATAAGACTTGATAGAAACAACAAAGTTTGCCAGTGCATTTGGAACAACCACAGTTTCCTAGTAATTCCCTGTAATTGACCCTATTCCAAAAATGTCTTGGGTCTCCAGAGACTCTTATCAATCAGCAAAGACCATTTACTGCAATTTAACCTCTTCAGTGGCATGACTGGAGTAGAGAATAGATTTGAGAATGTGTCTGATTTCCACTTCGACAAAATCAAGATGTTTGTACCAAGTGTCAAGTTGTCAGGGTGGGGTCCAATTCTTGTTGTTGCTAAAACTGGAGTGTGTACAGCTAAAAGGGCTCTAGCTGGTGGTGCGGACAGCTCTGAGTCACGCCTGATATAGCTGCTTAAGAAATAAAGGGTATGAGCACTTTGTGAGTGGGACCAAGCTGGCTTACAGATGTAATTATTTTGACAACCAAACATGAGACAAACAGACTATTAATAATAAAAATGGTAATAATTGTCATTCATATATACTTTATTAAACCCTTTATCCTTCATGGGTTTCAGTGAATCCACAGCCTGTCCTGAAAATGCTGGCCACAAGTTGGTAACACGCTGACGACACAGCACCTGTCTATTTCAGGGAGTTACAAACAAAGGAATGTGTAACTAGATATAGGCTGCACTCCAGTCTGTTTGAAAATGCTGAGCATATTCATAATTACACATGAAATTTGTTGAAAAAGTTTCAAATCAATTCAATATTTAGCAAGTATTTACACTCAACGACCCCCCCCCCCCAAAAAAAAACCCAAAAAAAACAAATAGTACATCCAGATAGAAATGTCAGATTTCTGCTAAACTTGGCACACAGTTCTGTCTCAGATATTTAAGTAATTACAGGTGTGGTCTAATTAGACAGTGAGTCCTGTCACTAGAGGATGTCTCTCAGACGCTAGTAGTGATACGAGGGACACTAACAGATCAGTGATATAAGCAGGACATTCTATGGCCCCATGTGTTGCCTCACATATCATGACTTCCACCTGCCAGTTAGAGAAGGATAATGCTCACCCACAACCGGCAAGAGATTCACAGGAATGTCTTTAGGAACCTATGGTTGTACAGGACCTACAGACCCAAGTGCAACATTTGTGGGTAAATGTGCCGCAGGATACCATATACACTGCTCACAAAAAAAAAAATTTGTGTATATTTCAAAATGCATTATATCCCAATAAATATCCACTTACTTTTGTGAGCAGTACAGAATCTGTATGCCTCCATAATCAACCGTATATCATCTTGTATCCTGACTAGAGTCGGCCTTACAGGGTACTAGGGCCTCCTTCCAACTGTACAGTTTTAACCAATCAGCTTATCTTTTCACTCTAAAATGTAATCATCCCATATATCATAATCACATTCATGCATATAATCTTTTATTCAATCCCAACACAATCTTATTCTTGGTGCATTATTTTTTGTGTGCTGTTCAAACAAGTAAAGTTAAAACCTGGTGAGAATCCTGTAGACAACAGTACTTTTCAGCCGTTATATATCCTGTTTTTAACACTCAAAATTGTATTAATGCACAGTGCAGTACTAGCCACCACTGTGAATGCAAAGTTTTTTGGTTTTTTTATGGGACATCTCTTCCATTTGAGTAATAGCAGCATCTGGCAGCTTCATCACAATGCGGTGAAGACCATGATAAAAACCTTGAACAGGAATGGGCTTTTGAAGGGGTATTGGCCAAGACACCACTTTTTCGGAAAGGAAACAGGGCGAAAAGTCCAAGATATGTCAAAGCTTACAAAGACTGAAATGAAGGTCAGTGGAAATGTGTATTATGTAGTGACGAATCCGAGTTTAAAATACTGTGGTCCAAATGTCAACAATATGTTGTATATCTTCATTATACCGTTGGTAAAACAACAGATGAATGGTGGTCTGTATGTAAAACCTATAGTTAATGCAGGGTTCATTAATCACACTGAATTACAAGTAACTTGACACTATTTCAGTGTAAGACCACCTGGCTATCTCCAGAGCTTGGATATGTGTACATGATTATGTTGAAACAGTGTGATACATCAAAAGCAGCATCAAAAGCGAATGGGTCAAAACCTTACAGCCACATTGTTTCTACACATTGTCCACCAACTCTACTTTCAATATAGCTGCCTTTTATAGATCTATAAATACACTGTCCATCTGTTGCACTGCATACTTTCTCACACCCCTTTCACCCTGTTACTTCAATGGCTAGAACTCCACAAGACCACACAGAGCAGATGCTGTTTGGGTGGTTTATCCTTCTAAGCACTGCAGAGACAGTGATGGTGGTGGCATGTTAGTGTGTGTTTTGCTATTCTGAGTGGATCAGAAACAGCAGTGTTGCTGGAGTTGTTAAACACTGTACACACTCACTGTTCACAATATAAATAGTCCTTGTTGGTCCCCCTCTATTGCAGAAGAGCTCTTTGCCGGGAGTCACACAACACCCACCAACAAGACACATTTGGCTAGATGCTTGGTTGGCTGGTGGACTAGTCTCAGCCCTGGAGTGATGATGCGGTGTATAAAACTGTGGTGGTTTAATGTTATGGTTGTAACGTGTGACCTTTTACCTGGTCTCTATTAACTCTATATCAAGTCAAGTCAAATTTATGTATATAGCGCTTTTTTTTGTACAATGATGCATTTTCTCAAAGAAGCTTTAAAACATTATATTATCTTTTACATTTCTTAAAAGGCCAATCTTAAATTGGGATAGCCTAGGACGACAGTGGCAAAGAAAAATTCCCTAAACATAGAAGGAAGAAAGCTCAAGCATAGAAGGACTCAAGCATTTGCCTACACAGGGGATTACATACTTTCTCCATTCTTAACCATACGATAACAGTAAACACAAGAGAAAAAGAGGAGGCACTACTTACAGGGGACACGACTTGCATGCCATGGCATGGAGTTAGTCACAAATCCATGTTTGGAGGCTGCCACAATAATCCAGGAACCCGGACGGTACAGGAAGCTAACCGTGATGATGCCATTCTCCTCTGTTAGACCAGATGCCAAGGCAGATTGGTTTCCATACACATGGACTGCTGCTTCCTTTAAAGGTGAGAGGTCAGTGTTGTCAAAGGCCTGGACTTTAATCGACACCTCTGTAAAAGCAAGAAAACCAAACATCACAGCCATGTCCCGTACTCGCATGAGCGTACTTGCCGATACAAATATACAGTTCTTTCAGTGACACAACTTCCTCAGTTTCAGACTATAACACAAATGAAATACGCATCATCGTTTAACATTCAGCTTTGCTAAGCATTCACATATGCTAAAATATATAACTGCTGACATTGCTTCTTTGCCTAACTGCTCAACGTTACATTGCTATAAATTGGTACCTGATGCCAAGTAATTTTACAAGTAAGAGTATATTATCACAGAATCAGACCCGAAACCCGATACTGTTATTATTATTATTATCAGCAGTGCATCCCTAAGGCAACACGGTGGCTCTGTGGGTAGCACCGAGTAGTCCTGGGCTCAGTTCCAGGGTGGAGCAGCCTGGGTCCTTTCTGTGTGGAGTCTGCATGTCCTCCCCATGTCTTAGTGGGTTTACTCCAGGTACTCCTGTTTCTTGGCTCGTATTCCGGTTACAAATTGAACTTTT
>JAYJMA010095873.1:0-22220 GCA_036873895.1 Parotocinclus cabessadecuia
CTAGAATGCACTTAGATAAATCCTAACATACAGACACTGTGAGGTTCCTTCCAGAATTCCCCAGACTTTCGGCTATATTTTGCTTTAATGTTTTCTTTAATGTTTATGGTTTTATAGTCAGTCTGTTTTATAAGCTCTTGTGCTCTGCTACTAGCAGGCTGAGCTGTGCTTCCTGGCAAACAATTAATTGGTCGGCCAGATACACCAATTTTAATGCATTTTATCTGAATACAGTGAAGGAATTAAAACAGGATTTAAAACAGGTATTGAAAAACGAAATATATAAAATTGTAAATGATATCAAATAAAATAAATTTAAATTGTCTGTCAGCTTACACTCCGTGTAAAGGACGACAGTAACATAAGCGTGCAATTTTTCAAAACTTCACTTGCGTTTTTTCGGCTGTGTGAAAAAAAAAAAACCGTAATTCCAAATATTTCAGATCCAGTAACAAATTTGGGCTTATTTTAGTTTTAGATTACTTGCCCAGTTGTGTCCTTTTCTTGCTGACTTTGTCATTAAATATTTAAACACCAGTACCATTGAATGCAACATATTTTTAGTCCTAAACAAAGATATGAATTCTAGTGGCAGTCATTTTAGTTATAATGCCCAAAGCTTTGGTTTTAGATTTTCCAAATATTCCAATATTAAAAGGTTCTTATGTATCATTGGGAAATTCAGTTAAGCCAGTTTGAGTGCCACTTTTGGTTTCCCTGAGCTTGATTTATTCTGTCAATTATTCCCTTCACCTGTCAGGGCTTTAAATGTTATGGCTGATGTAATTTGACTTGGGTGCAGATCAGGTCACATTTTATGATAGCTTCATGTAGAATCAAGGCACCAGTGAGATCTGTTTTCTGTGAGATTCCGCCTGTACTTGTTCTGTCACACATTGTAGCGTGCAATCTGGAGTCATTTTCTACACAAGCTGTGCTTCTAAATGATTGGTTGTACCCCTCCCTCTGCATCTGCTCCAATGACCCAGTAAACACACAGCTGAACTGGGTGAGTATGAACTCATTGGCTGTCTCTGAGACACATGACATAGTCAAAGAAGCCCAACCCATTCTCTCTCTCTCTCTCTCTCTCTCTTTCTCTCTCTCTCTCTCTCACGCTCTGTTTTTTTCTCTAAATTTTGGGATGATGTTCCTAAAAAACAATGATACAGAAGTAGACATTCGATGAAGGATTTCAGTTCCTCTTCCTCACAGTCTTCCACTTTCCCAGGGCTTCACATCAGACCTCAGCCTCCGTCCTTACATTGTAATCTCCCATTGTTTGTGTTCCTATACAAATCGTGGGAACCCTGTGATACGGAAATGCTGACTGAAGCAGTGATGAATATTTCATCCCCAATTTACATATAGGAAGCTGCAAACATGGATCTTTCTCTGTCTTTATGTTTATACCTTATTCAAGCAATTTTATTGTAGAATAATAATAACACTGTCCCATGAGCACATGATTCTGTTTGCTGCCTAATTTTGGAATCACCTTTAGGAATTCCTGTGCATTCTTCTCCTCATATCCGTGACACGTTTCACAAACTGTTTTAGTCTTTTGTCCAATATATAGTACCTAATAGCTTTAGTTAAGATATTTTAGGCGGTAATAATACAGCTGATAGGCTACAACATACTATATGGACTATATGGACAAAAATATTGGGACATTTACACAGATAAACTGGAGTTTTTATGAACTTTTATGAACTATAGGCATTAGTACAGAGTTAATCCTTGTTTGCAAAAATAATAACTTCCACTCTTCTTCCTATGTGATTTTGGACTGTGTCTGTGGGCATTTCTGCATTTGTGATGTCAGAGTAATATTGGACGAGGGCCTGGCACACAATATCAGTTCTAGTTTATCTCAAAGATGTTCAATCAGGTTGCGATCGGTCAGGTTTGTCCAAACCAAACTCAACCAAACCATGCCTTTATAGACCATGCTTTGTGCACTTAGGAACAGAAAAGTACCTTCCCCAAACTGTTCCCTGAAAGTTGGAAGCATACAATTGTACAAAATGTCTTGGTACACTGAAGTATTGAGATTTTCCATTGAAAGAATTGAGGGACCTGGGCAAACCCCTGAAAATCAAGCACATAGCGTTATCACTGCACCAAAATTTACACCTGAAACAGAGCAGTTAGAGAAGGTTCTTGCAATCACCAAACCTAGACTGGTCAATCAGACTTCCAGATGCTTGAGCTCTGTAACTCCACAAACACGTAGATAACCTAACAAAGTAAAACGTAAATGGAAACATGCTTCAGCTAAATTTATGTATTTGGGAATTTCCAAGTGTACCCATAATTGTAATCATTGTAATAAATTTACTTCAATTCATTGTTTTTTAATCATTATTAGTTAATTGTTCTAATTAAAAATCACTACGATCTTTTATAGCCAGGTCCAAATTTGGTGTCTATATATTTAGTGCCGTTGAGTACCCCTGGGGGATCCCGGTGCCAGTGGACTGTTCAGTGTTTCTAAACATTAATGTTTAAGTCTACGAGTGTTTATGTATGTTTGTCTCATAATACCAGCACTTGAACGCATTACTTTCTGGTCAGTAGTCAAGTACCTTAACCGCTGCGCCACCATAGTCCTACTACTAACCCACTTTATAGCCTTTACATCCCTCGTAAAACACACCCAGAAGTCATTTGACACCCAGGCTTATTATGGTGTGATAAACATAGGCTCACGTTAACATCCAGATCCTCTTTTAACACTTTTTAGCGTACCCTGTCATTATCACATCTCACATTGATTTTAAGGCCAATCGGCTGCTCCTGCATGAGTGCCCCATTTCTATTTCCAGCTCTGAGTCATGCAGATCTCAAAGACTGACAGAATGTTCTCGACAAAAGCCAAACGCGAGAAGTTTTTCCAAAGCATCGTTGGGACTTGTTTACTTGGAAGACAACAACACCGCTTCACTGATACGGAAAGAAAATCTCAGTTCTGCACGATATAAAAATGATTCTTGTGATATGTAAATATTTAGATGTGGAAAATAGAACAGGGAAGAGGCTCCAAAAATGTTTATGTGCTCATATCCTCTTGAGTCTCAAGTATGCCTCCTGGGCTTATCTGAAAGTGGGGTAAGAAGGTAGGGTTGTTAATAATGATAACTCTGTTAAAATAGTACCTATATGCTTGTTAGTACTGACCCAGTGTAAATACAGTTGGGGCCAAATGTTTTAGAACACAACTGCTTGTGTTGTGCATTTTTTTCTTGATTTCAATACGGTGTTTCTCAGTAAATCTACTGCTTACACAGATTATGGGATATTTAAGATTATCAACTGTGTATAATAAGCAAATCAATTTCAGTGAAATGTTTCCCACAAGAACTGCAGTCATGAGGACGACAAGCAAACTGATTGTTGTAGCAGCTTTCCTAGTGCCTGGTCTGTGGCTGTGGTGGCCTAGCGGTTTAGGTACTCTGGACCTGATGGACCTGATGGGTTTATATCCCACCTCTGCCAAGCTGTCACAGTTGGGTCCTTAAGCAAGGCCCTTAACCCGCCATTGCTCGAATTGTAAGACTATATGAGTTGTAATAAGGGCATCTGCTAAATATAAATGTAAATGTAAATGTTTCAGACGATCTTGGAGGTAAAGTTGCTGGATATGGAAGCCCTTGGCTGACGTGGTTACACGTGGTCTGCACTTGTAAGGCTTGTTGGAGATATCTCATAGTGGATAATTGAGCAACATCTCTGGTGGACGTTCTTGCAGTCAGCATGTCAATTGCATGCAAAACCTGCGACATTTGTGGCCTAACGTAGACCTGTGAAATAATCCTGCTGTCTAATCAGTATTATGATATGGCACACCTCTGAGGAGGATGGATTATCTCGACTCACTAACTCACATTTAGACATATTTGGGAACAATATTTGAGAGAAAAAAGGCCTTTTGTGTACATACAAAAAAACTTTGTGTTCAGCTCATGAAAAATGGGAGCAAAAACAAAAGTGTTGTGTTTATATTTTTGTTAATTGGTCATGTCTTCAGATTCAGCGAAACAAAAGATCCAAACATGCATTTTGGCGTCAGGAAAATCGCCTCCAGTCTTCTCCTCTCCATTCCTGCTGACATCACCCTCATACCATCAGAGATGTGTGGTTTATTGACACATGTGTCTCTCCAGATCCCAGTGGCTTCTTCCTTCTCCATGAATCATCTATTCGCACATCCACGGCACTTTTGCCTGTTGAGAAATAGCACCTATCTGTCCATCTTCTCAGTCGCGAATGAACAGCGGCTAATAATAGTCGAAGAGATTTTGCTTGGATTGAAATGAGCTGCTGCTCCACTGGGATGCACTGACGGTGACTCCTGTGTGCTATGTGCTGCTTGGTTCCGGGATTGACATGCACTGTTTTCCGACAAATACGCCGTCACCGTGTGCGTGCTTCACTTTCAAAGGGTCAAGGGTGGAGATGGTGAAACGAGAGCAATTTTCCGGATCCATCTCCAGGTTCTCAATAGCTGCTAAGGGAATAGCATGATGATGCACTGTTTAGTGTTGCAGCCTCACAGCTCCGAAGATTGCTTGGTCCAAGCCTGGATTCTGCATGTGTAGAGTTTGTATGTTCCTCCTATGTTTACATTAGTTTCGGTATTCCAGGTTCCTCCAGTGTTTCAAAGACAGGCAGCTAGATCAGTTGATGACTCTAAAGTTTGAGACTGCGTATGTACTCGGCATTGGTTTGGCACCGTGTCTAGGCTTGGTCCCAGCCACACATTATGTTTTGCCAGATAACGGAATGGTTCCATCTAACCATTCCTCTTTCCACACATGCACACAGTCATTCATTCATATTCATCCCACTAACAAACCTTCCATACTAGCATTACATCTGTACTTATTCAAAATCCATGGCTATTAATATGAAGTTGGCCCCTTCTACAAAAACCTCAGGTCAACTGCGAAGGCTACCCACCACATCGTTGAACAAGACCTTAAGGATTCCTTTCCATTGTGTCACAAGAGCATAACTGAGGTCAATATATACATATATATATACATTACAATACACTTGCAAAGGGTTTGGTGCAGTGTATCCTCACTGTAAATTTGACCTGTACTGTATACACTTGTATTCTGGATGATGTAATCAATGGAAGCAATGAATAATTGGTAATCCAGGTTCCTGTCTCATTCCATTACAGTGCGAGCATTCCAACCAGACACTGTGACAGCTGCAACATTAAACTAGGGATATCAAAATGTATGCTTAAAGAATGGACCAGCTCTCTGCTTTAGAGAAGTCAAAGATATTACCAAGGTCACCTGACTTCATTTGGCTCTTGGATTGGGGTGATTCTGGAACGGAGAGCAATGCTGGGTTAAGAACACTGTTTGTGGGCAGTGAAAGGTTGGCCTTTTGGCAATGTTGGGATGAGTTTGATTTGAAGAGTAAAACATCTTCTTCCCTGGAGGCAAATCTGCCTTTATTTAGTTTCACCGGAGAATTGCAGAGGAGTGTGACAAATTGAGTGTGTGCTGTATATGTGTGTGTATGTGTGTGTGTGTAAGTGTGTAAGTGTGTGTAAGTGTGTGTGCATGTGTATGATTTATCCTGCTCAGACTGAATTTATCTCCTTAGGATGTCTGAGAATGAGCTGGAAGTGGGGTGTGTAAAGCTTCTTCGGGAGTGTGTAAATGTGTGTGTGCGTGACTGCGATGATTAGCTAGAAGTAGGTTCTTTAAAGCCTCTCGTGCAGAGTGTGTGTGGGAACTTAAACCCTCTCCCTGTATGTTTGTGGGAAGAAGATGGAATAAACTGTGCCTGCGAGGCAGATTGAGCTGGCAAGTTAATTGTCCACGGAAGACTCGACGAAAGTCAAAGAAAGCAAATTAGCAATGCGTCTTAGCAAAGCTAATCCTAACAGACAGGTGACTAAGGACAGAATATTTTGAGATGGGCATAATGAATAGAAATAATACAACCATCTCTCTGGCAAATGGGTCACATCATATTAAGCAATGCAATCCAATAGCATTATAGACATCTTTAAAAATGGTTTTATATCCAGTGTAGGACTAGCTTGTCAAGTTTTTGAAACCCTTTCAAAGATCTAAAACGTGGCAGACGTCTGTGGTGCTATTGTTTGTAGACAATTTCAGAGCTAAGAGTCATATCAGAGTGTTGTGCTTCTGCTTATACAATCATGGTCTTCTGTAAACAGCTCACTGAAGAGCTGAAAATAATGCAAAGTTTGGCATGTGTTGTGTTTGGAACCCTGGTATGCTGATCAACTGGCAAGACCATGAGAAATCCACGTTGGTCCAAGTTGGTTTCTGGTGTTTCTGCTGATGTAGTGTTGGTTTGGCTGGGGAAATGTCCATGGTCTTGCTTTAAAAGCTTCTATAACTGGCTTGCAAGCATAACATATTTTAGTCTTCACTACATGCCCTGTGCCTGATGGCCATTGCACTAAACCCTTGCTTTCAATTTTGCCGGTGGTGGGTCCAAAGATCCTCCTATGTTGACATTTCGAGCTGGGCCTGGCCATACACTCTCCAAAGCAAGCTTTCCTCAGGCCTGGCTCCTGGGATAGAACGCAGTAATACTCATATTTCCTTGTTGTGTTTATCAAAAGGGTTATTCTTATCTCACGTTTGCCTGGATCCTCATCCAGACCTGTTCGTCTCTCTGGTGAAGTTGGTAGAAGTTGTGCTTGCCCTGCTGCGACTACAACCCTGAATTGAAAAGCTAGAAAGGGAGATTAACATGAATAGTTGTGCCGTAGATTGTTAAAGCTGTCAATTCTAAAAAAAAAAGCTGCCCTATCCTTCTGATTAGTAGCCCACTTATCTTCTCTGAAATATATACAATAGACAGCCAAAACATTGTGGCATTGTGCACCCAAAAATTACATCCAAAAACATGCACTAGTATAAAATAGTTTTTAACCCTTTTTTGTTGGTAAAATAGCCTTCACTCTTCTGAGAAGGCTACCTTGTAGAAATTGATCTCTGTGAGATCAGGCACTGATGTTGGACAACAAACCCAAGCTGATTGTTGGTATTCCATTTAATCTCAAAGATGTCGGATGACACTTTTCCCTGCTTCTGACAAAAAAAAGGATGGATTTGGTCATTTTGAAAAACATTTTAAAATGCTGCCACTTTCTTCTATATGGACGCCACCTGACCTGATTGCCCTCCTCAGCGATGCTACAATTCCTGGTTAAAGGCTCGCATTCACATCAGAGCGACTTATCGGCTGAAACAAATGACACACAGGAACATGAAATTACGTTCACTGTGTTCTGAAGAAAGACTTCACGCTCACTAAGTGTTCAGTCTGTGGCAGGCTGTGGGAGGAGAGGATGTGGGGATGGGAGGTGGAAAGGAAAAAAACAGAACGGGCGAGAGAAGAAAAAAGGAGGAGGAGTGGGAATGAGGTGGCAGTTTGATCAGCAACTCAGCTCCAGTCTCTGGCTCATCAGAAGCAGAGCTGAGGGAGGAAGCAGACTCTACAGAGGAATAAACACGGTTTGAAGTGGCTTAGCCAAGCCTGCTAATCTGAAAATACCCTCTATTTAGTGGGGCGCTGGATTTTAATTGGTTCCCATAAATCTCTTGAGTTATGCTTTCTGTGAAGAAAAAAAAAACAAAAAACTTTTTTTTTCCCAGTTGCATTGCTGTAAGTATGAAGTAATGTGGAAATCAGATGGCAAGTTTCAATTACTTAAATCTGTTTTAAGCATACAGTCTCTAAGCATGTACAGTAAAAGAAAGATTTTGAGAAAATATTGTACACATGCAAGTACTTAATTAATTCTACATTGCAGTTGTAAAAGTGTACTGCTCGCAAAAATTCAGGGGATGCCTCAAAATGAAATATACCATAATACAATAACCTGTATTAGTGTAGTGTAGTAGGGTTTACTTTGCATTTTAAAGCACATCAGTCAAAAGTCTCAAAAAGTCAAAAGCTTCGTAAGTCAAGAATTTTCGTTAAGGATGCCAAAACCATTGTGGTTGGTTGGTAGAGGTTCTTCAGATGATCATTACAGTCCCGGTTTCTCTGAATTTGGCTATGAGGGATGTAACAGCGCTGTGTGAAATTGGTGATCTTTCTGAGTGTCACTGTGGCTGTCTGTGGCTATGTTACGGCAGCTGCGTTCACAGATATGCTGCACGACTATATTAGACCTTTGATCTAATATGGAGGCTTTCAGGATGACATGCCATGTTGTGGACATAGCCTGAAAGTTAGACCCCTTCATTAATTACTTGCTGGGGTATTAAGATACATAATTTCCCTTTTGTTTCTGAAATAAAAGGGAGTCCTGTGACTCACCCTGTACAGTGGTACCTTGGTTCTCAAACACGTTGGAACTCATGGTTCTTGATACATTTTTGACTAGAAACATTTGTCTCGGTTCTCGTCATTTGCTCAGTACTTATATGAATTAAACCACGTGAGTCGTTTCAACCAAAACTTAAATTTATATTTAAATTATTATGGTTCTCCCAATGTTTCTATTTTTATAACATTTAGAGGGTTTTGCCTTGCAACTGAAAAACTGCTTTAAGACAATGCTCCATTGTAAAAAGCACAATAGAAACTATTCAATAGGAATAGGAACATTTCATATATTCTCATTTCACTACTTTTTTTTGTGTGGATGAATCAACAAATTGTTTTAAATCAGGTGTATTCTGCAGTCTGTAGAACCTACATGACCATTATAGCATTCCCAGTTGTACTTGAATGTGACACCATGCTGAGCCAAATTGCACTGCTGGGAATCAAACCTGGATCTCTGCCTTAGGTTTGCATTGACCGTGCGATAATCCTTTTAAATATCTACGGTAGGAATAATTTAAGCATATTTTAGCATTATAAAATCATTTTATCCTCACAGTTTCGTCAAAGTATACTCCTCACATATATTACAGGATATTTCAAAATGAAATATCCCCTATTTTTTGAGCAGTGTTGTTGATTGTACAGTGTTTCCAAAACCTTTTTCAGCAGTGCTGCTCAAAAAACAAAATTTTCTACCCTACCCCATGGATTTGAATGTTGGGTGTCCACAAACTCTTGGGCATTAAGTGTGTGCTTTTCAGTTTGAGAGTGTAAACAGATCTCCATTGATGCTTTTCCGAAGGAAGTCCATGTCTGCATGAGCTCCCACCAAAGTCACTGAAAAAGTCCTCCAGGAGGACTTTTACCTGTTCCTGTGTTTACTCTTGCAGTTTTAATAGGTGTTTCCATGTTTTATCCTATAAAGCCCAGAGCTTGGGAACAGGACTCCCACTGATTACTGTGTGGAAGAGACTGGACCAAAATGGCACTTCTGGGCTCCACACTGGATGTATCTTACCATATCTTATCTTACCAGCACTGACGTCAAAAGAAGTCCCTTGGACTCAGAAGCTAGGAAGGAAGACTCATGGCATTATGGCTTACTTCCTGTGAACACAATGTAGACTGGTGTCTTTATATTTCTGCTTCTCACTGTCTTATTGTTGGTTACGTTAGTCAGGGTCTATCGAAGCACATCCTCCAATGAGTAAGGGCTTTGTTTCCTTTGGAACCGAGATCACATGGCACGTCGTTAACACTGATTATTCACCATTCGTCCATTCACGCTCTTCTGTCTCATATTAACAATGTTCAAGGAGAATCATGGCAATATTCGAGGGTCACAGCATGATTCACGCGTGAATGCAGAGTTATAAAGCAGCAAACCCGTAGCCTGGTACCGATGACCATTATTTTTCTCTCTTTCACGCCAATTATCCCTCTACATGCTCGACGAACGTTGCTAATGTTATCAACATCTGCCAGATTAGCTGTGCTTTTTTTGGCTCTAATTACACATCGGAGACTGCAGCAGTAGCAGGCTGATGACTACAGAAAGTTCAGTAATAGTGTGTGATAGT
The DNA here is from genome assembly GCA_036873895.1 of Parotocinclus cabessadecuia. Taxonomy (NCBI): domain Eukaryota; kingdom Metazoa; phylum Chordata; class Actinopteri; order Siluriformes; family Loricariidae; genus Parotocinclus; species Parotocinclus cabessadecuia. The sequence goes on from JAYJMA010095873.1 coordinate 9,930, forward strand.
GGAGATTATACGATGTAAATGCTATCAATGTTAAAACATAGAAAATGGTCCAAAAGTATCAAATCAGAGCCTGATTACCAAATTACAGCCATAAGAAGGATAACCAAGTGGCACTTAACTCCAGTTTTAGCACTTACTACTTGTTGCTTTCTATTTGGCATGTTCTTCCTATACCCACATGAGGTTTGCTGAGTACCTTGGTTTCCTCACATAAGCCACTGTGTGGTTTGGCTACCCTAACTTTCTCCTAGGTGTGAAAGTAAGAAGGGAATAGTGCCTGGTCCAAGGTGTATTCCTGTCTTTTATTTCCAGAAAAGGATATGGATCTACAATACACTTAGAACTGTAATCATGTAATTATTTGCATAAATATATGAACATACAGTACCGTGCAAATGGCTTAGGCATTCTATATTGTTCAGTTTATATTCTTCTTATTCTTTATTTACACTTTAGTGGTCACTGCACGTTACTCTGTTTTCTATTGGTCAGGACCCCCACAGGACCAGCACAGGTCAGGTACTACACTGCTCACAAAAAGTTTCAAACCACTGTTCAATCACTGTTCACTTTTTTAGAGACATTCTTCTTATTGGTCCACCTTGTAAAAGTAAAGTCAGATACAGTAGCTAATCTGTTGTTGTGCATCATCTTTTTTGTGTTATTCATCTTCCATCAGTGCTCTGCCTACAGGACGTCTTTGGTTGACCATGTTAGTTTCACTGCAGTGCTGAAAATGATCCACTAGACAAATATTACCTGATCTGTGGGAGTCCTGGGTGGGTCCTGGCCATGAAAGAACAAAGGAAAGGGAACTAACAAAGTATGTAGAGAAACAGTTGGGCTATGTTCTGTAATTGTAGATCTACAATGCACCACTAAAACTTAAATAAATAATAAGCAGGAAATAAACTGAAAACCATAAAATGCCTAAAACCTTTGGAATGAACTGTATATGTGAAATATGCACTATACAAGCAAGTGTTTGTGGACTCCCCTTCTAATTGTTGAGCTTTACTATTTCATCAACATTTACTTATAACCCGCTCAGAATAAAAGAATACATTCTGGACTCTCCAAAGACAAACAGAACTGCCCCACTCTGCTTAGCTAAGAAATGTCCAGAGAGAATTGGTTTGGCAGTTTTGATTGAGAACTTGGCTGGCTTGCTCAGAACCTTAACCTTAACTTGTTCAGACACCTTGAAAATGCACAGCAATGCCAAAAGTGAGCCAGGAGGTATGTCTAATAGAGACCGACTGCACAGCCATGTGTAAGCTGGTCTTACCTCTAGCACTCCCAGAGGCTTAAACCAGGATAACAATGCATCTTGTGTAAATCAGCCACCTCTGGACACACCCACTGACTGGTTTCTGATGGTGCTCAAGCTGCTCTGATGGAAAATCTCACTTTGATCATCTATACATATAAATACTCCATCACTTGTCCATAGATCTATGGAAATGTCTTTGTGTTTGCTCCTCTCCCCAGTCATTTTACTGTTTTTTTCTCTTAACACTATTAGCTCCAGAAATATGGCCTTAGACAATGTAATCTGAGTTACTCTTGTTTTTCTCCACACTATTTATTTAATGATATAAATATCATTGCTTGTTTTAGTCCGGGGTAATTTTGACTGAACTGCGAATTAGTTCTGCACCAGTAAGCACCGCCCAGGCCACTGGTGATTTTTGATGATGTCCACAGACCGGTTACTCCTAGTTTGTCCAGGTTACTTTGTCCTCCTGTTCCATTCTCTTCCCCACCAACTTATTGGCATTGGAGCGTTACTGCTGGAAAGACTTCCTGCCCAGCCATCCACAAGGACTGCATGATGTAACAGTGAGTGTGTCTGTTTCACCACTTCCTCTACTACTCATTATCTTGTTGTAAATTTTATATTTCTGTAGTATATACCATGTACTGTGATTCCATTTAGCAATACGTTCTCTTTAATGCTTGGCAAAGTAGTACAGGCCTTCTTTTATCTACTTCTAAGATCAAGCTGCTGTGGCAAAGCATTCAAAGGTTCTTAAGCTGTAGTTGCACTGTTGTCTTTGGAGGGGTTTGGTCCACAAAGGAGCCTAAAAAAAGACTCAAATCAGGCTTAAGCAGACTGTTTAGTGATAAGAGCTAATAATATGATAGACTAAGGAACTGAGGAAATCCCACTGGTGGATGGGTGATTTGGGATTTGGCTGTTTTTGCTTTATCAGTGCCCAAATGTGCTATTAAAGACTACGTATCCATAAGATGACTAGTTTCTTCTTTTTGAGTGTGAACTGGATTCGATCTGCTTTCCTTCTCAGATGGAAGCATTTCAAATATGAAAGGTGTAATGTTGCGTACACAAACTAAATCAGGTCAAATTTATGTCCTTTAGACGTTCCTTTAAACTTTGCAAGTCAGTGGCTTTTGTTCAAAGAACTACAAGTAGATGTCTTGTAATTCCTGGTAAGATATGGGTTTATTAGACACACTTCCACAATGCAGTGCTTGTATTTAGCACCTGTAACAACGGGTGGGCTAAAGTTAATTGGTTTTCGGGTGACAGTGGTGTAAAGCAATCTTCAAATCCCTAAATAAAAATAAGAAACATTGGGAGGACAAAGGCTCCAAAAGGAACTTATCCTTCTTGGGAAGCTTAAATGTTATGTGTAGAGATTAAACTAAGTGGAGAACCAACTGTCCTTTTCTTCCCGCATTGCTAACATCTCTCGGTCGTGTCGTTTCCTTCTTTAGAACATCAGCAGGATCCATCAATTTCTTTCCACAGAGGCAACACAGATTCTAGTTCAGTCTCTTGTCATTTCAAGACTGGACTACTGCAACTTTCTGGCCGGGGCTTCCTCTGACCGCTATCCGTTCCTTACAGCTGATCCAGAATTCAGCTGCAAGACTTGTGTTGAATGTTCCCAAGTTCACACGCACTACACCACTGCTCCGCGTTCTCCACTGGCTCCCTGTAGCTGCTCGTATCAGATTTAAAACTCTGATGCTTGCCTACAAAGCTAAAAATGGACCTGCGCCCTCCTATCTTGCAGCACTTATCACACCCCGCACTGCACCCCGCTCACTCCGGTTCTTTTGTAAAGTAGCTCTGGATAAGGGAGTCTGCTAAATAATGTAAATGTAAAATGCAAATGTAAATTTAAACCACAATATTCTGTTCTTTTGTACACCATTGTTTAGGCTTCTCGTGATAGTGGAGTGGTCCTTGTTGGTCAGCCATTGTCTGATTTCTGAGGAAATCTCCTTTGTTCATAGTATTATACAAATATCCATAGATCCATGCTATTTTAAATGCAACAGGGTGTCAATTCACACCTGACTTTCTTTCTACTGACTGAAAACACTTGACATTCATTTCACATTCTAAGTGTCTGCTAACCATATACATTCACATTATTTTGCCACTCACAAATATATTATATACTTATATACTTACTTATATAATAATGGAAAATATTCTTCAATAAATAAATCGCCAAGTATAATACAGTATTTTGCCTCATTTGTTAAGTTGGGCCCTTTTAGCTATTTATTATTTGTGTGAAAATCTGAATGTTTTTAGATTTTAGGTCTGTGTTTACATTGTCAGCAAATAAGCTGATGTCAATTGGAAGAGACATTTCATTTTTAGGATTTAACAGACACTTTCCCTGTCACCAAGCACTGAAGTATATCAGTCTCTGATGATATCTCAGTTGTGCCACGCTGAAATTCAAACATTGGAGTCAAATGCACCATTTCATATTGCAGGCTCAGCTAGGGGCCAGTTCAGTGAAGTCAAAGATCCCATAACAATGTGCAGACTGACAGGTTCAGTTAAACACAATCTCATGTTTCTGCCTTGCTGTTGAATTCAAAATGTAGCAAGAGAGAAATGGAGCAAGTTATTTTAAAAAATACAAGGATTTTCCAACACTATTGAACTTTTTTAATCTTTAAACCTCATTTTATTGTCTTTCTTCATGTACTATTGGCAGACAAGATTATATATCAGTGGGGTGTGTTCTGTATAGAATAATACTCACAAGTAAACTATGATGAGAGATGGCATGAGGAGGGGGATCACAGAGGGAGACTCTCATCTTTGTGCTCGTTCTTTGTTTAAGAGAGGGAGACTAGGAGAGAATGACTACACAACAGACAGCACATTCACATCCCGCCTCCTCCTTAACTGCCACAATCATATGGTTCCCAGCAAAGCTTATCAGCTCCAGATGTTTCACCAGTATCATTCTCTCCTTCTTTCTTTTATAACAGCACCATGCAGATTTTTGTCACGTTGTGGTCAGTGGTATAGGTCTTACCACAGCTCCCTCTCAGAGAATAAAGAAATGCATCTGGTCAGTCATTCTTTTTCTAATGGTCTCTCTTTCTTTCTCTCTCTCTCATTCTGCTCTCACTCACACACTTGCTATGCATATTCATCATTGAGCATTATTTTGATACCATCAATTCTTATGGCACAGTCTCCAAATGAGATAAAAATGTATTTTTTTATCCTCACGCTACCCATATTGCAAGAACACAACACAGACTAACACAAATTTTCCCTGTGACTAAACAGTAGCGGTAATTGAGGACAGATTTTGTACCAACACTCCCATTTAACTCATTCTTAAAGGTCACATTGAACAGTAAAAAGCAAACCATACCCAACAGTCCTACTGTTTTTGTTTGTTTGTTTGTTTGTTTGTTGTTATTGTTTTTTATTTGTATTTTTGTAGTGAGGCAACATATTAAATCTTCATAAGCCTGAACAGAAGCAGGTTTTTTACAGCCGAAAAGCATATACATTTCTATATGGGTGTGTAATAAACAGATGTCAGAGTGGAGGTCACTGCCCTTCCTCTCTCTGAGCTGTGTGTGGTTTTGATGCATTCCCACACAGCTGTTTGTGAGCCAAATTCAACTCCATCCTCAGCTATTATAGAGAGCAGGCCACCTTCCAGACTCCTATGAATACATATCCATTGGCCAGGCTCCCTTCCCAAAGCTTCTGGCATCCAGAAGGGCTTCACCCTGAGTCATCCTGGGCAAACTACATGAAAGATAGCAATAAAAACACAGCAGTGAACAAATGGAGCTAAGAGTATCTGCTGAAGCACATGTGCTTTTTAGGGTGTGCTCTTGATGTGACTAGTGCCAGCCCACTTGAGTAGGCCATGTGATGTTACCGGAGAGCCTCAATGGTGAAGGATTCAAGAGAACAGTAAAGGAAGGTGAGAGATCCACCCAATAGACAGACACATTAAGTCCAGAATCCAGAATTCAGGAAAAGACCAAAATCAGTGCAAAAATGTGCCAAATTAAGACCAAAGCTACACAACTGCAGTTCTCTGTTTAAATGCTAAGATTTTTTATCAAGCCAAGCAAAAAAAATCTGATTGCAGATATGCACAATAAACTTCTGATGAAAATCTTAATTTACAGATATCTTCAACATTATCCTAATTAACGTGTGTGTGGCATTTTGCATCACCATTACGATAGCTATGGGAAATAAGTTCTATCAGAGTCTAATGATCATAGACAGGAAACATTGTTCTTATTATAGTAATGAGTAGCCATCACTCTCAAGAGTGGACAAAAATAACAATAATTGAAGAACACCTCAGAAAATCACTGCTCTCAAACAATATTGCTGCGCCCTTTCATGTTTTCAAAAGACTATCTAGGTGTTCCACAATTCTGGGACAATGGTGTTTTGGACAGTTGAAACAAAATACGTTTTGTAGAAACATACAATCAACATGTACATACTTGTTTGGCCTTAACATCATATTGTCTCTGAGGGAAAGAAATTCAAAACTGAACATGAAATATATCAAAAGACTGTCAATGTAACAGTCCATCAAGTGAGACTTAAAGAATATAATTGTTTTTATAACATTTTTTACAAAAAGGTTACAACCTTTTACCAAAAAGTAAAAAAATTGTTTTGATCTAGCAAAGTTAGAGTGCAGGCACATACATACTAAGATTATGTGTCAAGGCCTGAAAAATGGTTGTTCACGCAAAAATCCATTACTGGTCAGCTACTTATTGCTGCCAAGTTTCTACGATATATCAATACATTTTCCAAGCAGGACAGTGAATGATTCGTTTGCATGCTCAAAAACACAAGAGAATTTTCATTAACCGGTTTACTGTAACACTGTTTATTACATTGTGGAGCAAGTAAGCGCATTTATACTTGGTATTTCAAAATACAGTGTGTGATGATACTATGTATTCTGCAGACATTTTCAAACACTAAGAGATGTTCATTTTGCAGTACTGTACCATTACAAAAAAATAAAAAAATACAATTCAAAATTCTGAACTCCATAGAAGATCTGCCAAAAGCGAGGGTTTGGAAGATTGGAGGAAGACTGAAGATGGGTATGTGGCTTTTACAGGAATTTAGGGGGTTGGGGTGAGTGGTGTGGTTTTTAGAGGTTAAACAGTAGAGTATGCTCACACAATAGGCTTCAACTGATCCATGCCTAATGGGTAGCGAAACAGCGTCTAGTATCTATGATACAGTCTAGACCTCATAGGAAGGCAATATTTGTTTAAACAACCCTAAGTTTTTGGTTTACTGCCAAATGGCAGAACTCTGTGGGTTCAAGTCAATAATAGGAAATCAAATCTCCCATTCCATAATCTTTTGCTTTACTTTCACTCAGTCCTGTTGCCTCTTTTCTGATCCACAAACAAGAGTGTCAGTAAGGTCCAATCCACACCAACAGAGGTGAAAGGTTTTTATTATCTAACCCCACCACAGTCTTTGAAGCACCTTTTGCAAATATGTTTCAGCCGAGTTGTACAGATCAGACAGTTTTGATCAGCTTCACTCATGCTCACAATTTTGTGTTTTTTATTATCAGGTTACAACACTATCTTTAAAGAGTTTGTATTCCACAAATTCACAGTCAGACAAACTGTAAACAAATGGAGGAATATGAAGTCCACTGTTATTCAGTCAACCAACAACAATCACTATAAGAGCAACACATGTAACAGTCTGCATGGTCACAAAGGAACCTAGTGTGAGTCAGAAACCCACACAGGGAACACAACAGCAGGTGGGGAACAGAGAAGGTTTAATGGAATTTTTTTTTAAAAACCACTGAAAATGATGCAGACACAAGACATTAAGCGAGACAAACATGAAAAAAGCAATGAAAATGAACAATCATCTCAGAAGAAATGGAAACTAAGCAAGTCATGAGGGAGAACAAAATGGTAATGTGCAGTTATAACATGTAAAAAAAAACAAAATACCTCGCAGTGAATGAAGAGTGAGCATGAGTTAAAAAGTGCACAAAACAAACGGCTGTGTGAGTGAGTGTTGATGAATAAACATAAAGTGGTAATGTAGGTGACTGATGTGGATGTGTGACATGCTGGACGTGTCTTAAACGGGGGGCAGGGAAGGGCGCAAGTGATCAGGTTTTCTCCGCTGAGGTGCTGGATGAGGGCCATGTGACATATCCCCCCCCCCCACACCCAGGTGCGCCGTACGGCCCTGGGTCCACATCTCTTGGGGGTGTCGTGGTCGCGGCGCTGGCTGGTCTGGGAACGCCATGTGAAAGTCCCGGGTGAGGTCAGGGTCTAGTACGACCCAGAACTGTTCCTCTGGGCCGTACCTTAACCAGCCCACTGGTACTAGAGATGAGAGCCCCAGCAATGCAAGTCCAGGAGTCACTGGACAGTGTAGGCGGGAGCTCCCTTGATAACCTGTGCCAGGGGTTGCACGCCGGCAGGGGTCCCCTCATCCAGCACCCCAGGAGTGATGGGCCTGAGGAGAGAAACGTGAAAAGAAGGGTAAATAATTTAATGATTTTGTTACTCCCAATGTATCTGGGCAACAGTTTTCTACTCTGCTGGAGGTTCGGGTTCCTGGTGGAGAGCCACACCCTGTCACCCAGCCGGAAGGGTTGTGGGCGAAGAAGAGTAAAGGAACTTCCCTAGCTGCTGGTTCACCTGCACACACTGGCCAGTGGACTGGGAATGGTACCCTGACGTGAAGCTGACAGCTTTCCCTAGTTTCCGTGGAATAGGCAGTAAATGTGAATTGGGGACCCTAGTCTGTGAGAACACGCTCCAGAATCCTGAACTTGGTGAACACTGAGCGGAAGATGAGAAAGGTGTTGATGAGAAAGAGGATTCAGCTTCACTACTTGTTGCGTGAGGGCAGTCAGATGAGGAGCCACAGTCTTAAGGGTGGCCTGCTGAACACCAGAGACTAAACCACGCCAGCAAGGCTGTTGAGCGGTTCCTGTTGCTCTCTGATCTTCCACTGGCAGGCAGCCAGCTATCAATCTATCTGTTCTGCAGCCATTGGTTCCATGGCAAAGTATTATGTCAGAAACCCACACAGGGATCACTGCGGCAGGTGGGGAAGACAGTGGGTTTATTTGAAATAAAAAAAAACACTGAAAATAACAAAAAACGAAGACGTGAGATAAATGTGAAAAAAAACGATCAACACGGAACACAAAGCGGTGATGTGGGTGACTGATATGGATGTGTAACGTGTCTCAAAAACAGGCAGGGGTGAGGAAAGGGCGCAAGTGAACACAGCATGCGATCAACAAACATGGAAGAGGATGGTGCGATTTTGGTCTCTCCACTGAGTTGCTGGATGAGCACTGCATGACAGGGTGTTTTTAAGCAGATTTCTCATATCGGCTAATGTTAATAGGGTTACAGGAGCATTGATCTCCAAAAAATATCCTATCCCATGGCACATGAATTATCAATAAGGTTACTGGGAAAAACAGCAGATTCTATTTTCAGTGAGCTATATACTGCAAAATAATGTGGGTCATGTATCAAGGCAGTGACCCCTGCACAGGGTTCTGCAAAAATAGTTAATGAAGACTAAACAAGAATGTTTAGGAGTAGCTAAATCAATCATAATCTAATATAAATGTTGTGGAAACATTCAATGTGAGGCAAAAAAACAAAAGTTGAAGATATGAGGTATGGGCTAAATTTTTTCCAAGCTGATATAAATAACTGAACAGTTAGGGGAACAGTTACTAGACTAAACTGTACATATTTTTTATAGGAGGTTACAACAGATACTGAAGGGTTCACATACTTTTGCCACTCAAGAGATATGTAATATTGGATCAGGTTTCTTCAGAAATAAATGAAGTATACTATTTTTTCGCTTGTTTATTTGGGTTCTCTGTCTATTTTAGTATATCTGTGAAGAGCTGATGGTGATTTAGGTCATATAGAAAATTCTAAACGTTCCAATGAAAGACTTTCACCACTGTCCCCACGCATAATGTTAACACTATTTATCTAACAATATCTGTGTTGGTCCACTCATTTTAAGGGCAGGAATACCGAAGTCAATCGCACATTTCATGGGGGAAAAACAAGACACACACGATCGGTAACTTTGACCGGAGTAAAAACGCTCACTGTGAATTTTTTTTCCGAACACTTCCTGTGGGAACCCTTTTAGCGTAAGAGCACACATCAAACACACTATCAAAATAAAACATTGTGTGTTATAGGACAACAATGTGAAATAAATTAAACAGATAAGTTAGTAAGTAGCTAGGACCTAGCTACACTATCTGAAAATGTCTAATCAGTCAAACACATGGGAGCACCTCAATGCACTTAGACATGTAGACAAGGTCAAGACGACCTGCTGAAGTTCAAACAAAGCATCACATTGGGGAAGAAAGGTGAATTAAGTATCTTTGAACGTGGTATGCTTGATGGTGCTAGATGGGCTGGTCTGAGTATTTCAGAAACTGGTAATATAATGAGGTTTTCATGCACAGCCATATCTAGGGTTTAGACTGATCAGAAAAATAGAACATTTCCAGTCAGCGTTCTCTCTGAAAATGCCTTGTTGAAGAAAAAGGTCAGACGTATAAATATACATGAAACCTGTTTTGTGTTCATATTAGTAGCATTTCATACACAGGTAATGTCATGCCATGTGAAGGATATTGGCTTTTACTTTGACTTGGCTGTGCAAACCTGAACAAATTATAACCTTTAAATATTTCAATAAGATAGTGTTAGCTAGAAGTCTAGTTGTCCATTAAACTGTGAAAATCGGCAAGTTCCACTACTTAAACTAGCATTTGTTATTTAAATTGTTGGGAGTAAAATTTGAACAAGAGCAAAATAATGACATATGCAATCACCGGCTGTGAAGGATTACAGTTAAAGCCTTAAAATAAGGTATATTAATTATTGTTAAGAATTATGTGCCTTGAAGTGCTTACAGGAATGTATATAAATGTGTGCTTTGCATGTGTGACTCTGTCTGCTTGTGTGTGCTTCAGACACACTTGGCACAGGAAACAGAGCAGCACATGTGATGGCAGTCCATGTGGGTGGGCAAACATATGTGGCCTGCAGGATTAGGAAGTGGTAGGCCACTGCTTTCTTACACAGAAATATCCCTGTAATATCTGACTCTCATAGGAGTATAGAGAGTTCACAAACATGCTTACTTGCTTAATTACTTGTTGTCTCTCTCACTTCATCTGGTTTAGACAGTTTTTGGACTTTTATTCACTCTCCAGGCAATATCATATTCCTTAACATTATATTTTTTAATGTTGTCCTTCAGTAACAGGTTTCATGGACTTTACATGCTCATTATATCTTACTCACTTAATTCCTCACTTAAAATATTTCCCTGCTGTATTCAGCTCCTAAGATGGTGAGATTGTAACACTGTTTTACATTGTGTGGGAGTAATGTTTACCTGGCAGTGGTAGATGTACTCTGGTGTGGCCTTTTTGAACTTCATATTCCACACCAGCGCCACACCATCCGGTTCATGAGGGGCATCCTCATTGTTGTTATAGGAGGCCACCAACAGCTCTGGGTACTGAAGAGAGAGAGAAATTAAGATGAAGTTAAAGATTAATATCAAAAACAGGGTGTTATGGAAACTTACCATCGGATATAATAGGTTAGCCAGTCATGATGTATATGTTTGGCTTGTGAGAGGAAACCAGAGTAACCCATGCAGACAGTGGGAGGACATACAGAAAGGATCCAGAAGAACGACACAGGACACAGGAGAAGTTTTGCAGGGAAATGGGATATTGGACCAAATTACAGGAGAGTTGGCAGCCCTAAAATAAATTAAGTAATTAAATATTAAGTATAACCACTAATCTTTGTTGCAAGGAAATTTGCACTACCAAGACTTTACATGTCCTATGCTACCTGGATCACATAAAATATTTGCAACTTCCCTATATTCTGGAATTTTAAAAGGTTTTCTAACATCCAGTTAAGCAGAATCACAAACTGATTCATATGCACTTCAAAAATCACTTTCATCCAAATATGTTGATATGCTAAATCTGAGTAAAAATATAATGATCAATATTGGCTAGGTTATTATTTAAAAGCACAAACGTGAAAAAAAGGACAGGAAGCATTTTCATTTTTTTCCAAAAGGCTACAAATATCATGGTGACAGAAACAAAAGAACTCTTGATATGTAGGGGAGATCTGAATATACGACTAAATTCAGGGTTGGACTCCTCTAAAGGAGGATAACCTTGGGCCAAAATCATTACATAAGAAAGTGAACATATTGTTTAAAGAAGCTGATGTATGGGGAAATCTATTTCCCAACAGAAGACACTATACTCATTACTCCGCCCCATATTCCCTTTATACAAGAATAGATTATTTTATAGCATTTGGAAAGGACAGAGATAACATAGATCAATGTGGAATTGGCAGGACAGATTTAAGCAACCATGTACCTATATATTTGTATGCAAATTTTGGGAGGCACCCAAGCAATACTCTTTGGAAGCTAATCACAAGCCTGCTTAATGATATGAAGTTTAAGGCACACATTAAAAGAGAAATCAGAGAGTATTTGGAATTCAATGATAATGGAGAAGTCTCACCTCCCATCCTGTGTGATACTTTGGATGTCTTACATGGTAAAATTATAGCAATTTCAGCTAATAAAAAACAATAAAATTAAATTAAACAAGTCACCAGGATCAGATGGATTTACGACTGAATGGTATTTTAAAAGCATTTGAAAGTGAATAAATCTATATTAACATCCTCCTAGCTGAAAGGATGTCGTAATTTCAATTATACTGAAAGAAGTCAAGTATAGCATGGAGTGTGGAGCATACAGACCAATATCTGTTCTTAATGTAGATTATGTACTATTTACTTCTATTATGGCCAGACGATTAGAAAAGTTTCTACCTGCCTTGATTAACAAGGAGATGGGTTTTATACAGCAATGCCAAACAGTGGATAATA
>JAYJMA010095879.1:0-22212 GCA_036873895.1 Parotocinclus cabessadecuia
CTTTAACCCTGAGAAACACAGACAGATCTGAGACCTTTAACCCTCAGAAACACAGACAGATCTGAGACCTTTAACCCTGAGAAACACAGACAGATCTGAGACCTTTAACCTTGAGAAACACAGACAGAACCGGGACCTTTAACCCTGAGATTAAAGATTAAATATGGAGGAACCATTTCGTTTCCATTCCCAGTCTCATGCCCCCTTGTGTCATGGGGCTGCGCAACTCTCTTGTAACGTGAACATGGCAACAATAAAGTCACACATTTGTGGACCCTAATTACAAAATTACATCCAAAACGTGGGCGTTGATCAGGACTGTCACTAGATTTGGCAAAATAATCCTAGGACACTGCTTGCATTAGAATTTAGCTCAGTTCACGTCTGTATGGTTCATATTATGAACCTGTTCACAGCGTGTGTGTCTCGAGTAACAGAAATCATTATAGTTTTGGCCTTATAGTGCATTATTTGCTACTCTGTGTAAAGCTTCTTCTCATCAAACTGCTTCTGGAGGCGGACAAGCGACTGTTTTTACTACACCTTTCAATCTTCGACCATTATCTTTCTCCTCTCGCTTTACTCGTGTATGAATGGAAGTGTGAGATCGAGATCAGAGGTGAACACTGTTGTGTCTTATTGTGTGTGAGCCAGAGGTTGTTAAATATACCTCTGCGGCCAAATGTTATCACTGCAAACAGTGCCTTCCATTTCCCAACCTTAATCCATCAGCCGAGCCCAAAACATAGCTGGTCCTGAATTTCACAGCAACCGTCATAAAACAGGGGCTGGTTTTCAAATTCAGCTCACGAGTCCTGTGCAACTGCACTGTCCTCCTCCACACAGATGCGCGCCCAGGCAGCAGAGATAAAGACAAAGAGGCGAGTGAGCAAGAGAGAGAGAGAGAGAGAAAGAGAGGAGGTTGGTAGAAACAGAATTCTCTGCCCTACTTTTATAATTGCACATTACCATTTGTGCAGGAATTTCTCTTGCTTTGATGATCTTCTCGCACCACCATTTTCTCACTCGCATGCGTCTCGCCCATTCTTTCTCTCTCCACGTGTACGCAAAGCTGTTTCGCCTTCAAAAGCGAGATCAAGCACACTTCTGATTTGCGGCGTGAACGAATCGATGAAGCTGCTTCAACAGTACGAATAATGAAACACTCCAGCTCTGCAAAATGCACGAGCATTAAAGCACACCAGCGTTCTTCTCTGATCTCGGGCTCAGGTTTACTTACAGTCCGGGGCTATTCAAACTTTTATGAGGGTGACATCTCGTGCTTTGTAATAAAAGAAGAAGAAAAAACAGAATGGATACGGAAATCTGCCTAAAAGTAGTGTGTCTTTTTGAAAAATGTGTTTGGGGAAACTTTGAAACTGTGTTTGGCTTGTGTGACTGCATGCACTAACATTCATACTGATCTACCTAGCAAAAATAACTATTAGATAATCCTTATTAGATAGTTGGTGCTCCAACAACTTCCACTGTTCAGGTTTTGCCTTATATTGGAGCTCCAGGGACAGGGATATTGACCCTGGTTTATCTCCTAGCAATGCCAAGCTACCACCGTTGAGCTCCTAAACCCCATCTGCTTGGACTGTACTTGTAAGACTATATAAGTTGATCTGTATCTGTCATGCTGTACATGTGAAACGCTATCACTGCTTCCTTTTACCGCTAGTGTTTTTTCCATAAACAGATCAGGGGTACAAACTTAAAATTGCTCAACTCATCGACTCCAAGTTGGCCGTATCTCGTTTCAACACCTGTCTAGTAAATCTGGAGCAAGGTGGTGAGTTTACAAATCATCCCAAATCAAATCCCTCAAATACCGGGCCGATTTGTTTCTGTTCCCGCAATTACAACAATGAAAATATTAATCTGCTGATCGGCTGTTTAGATGAACCCTAGCCAAAAGGCAAATATCCAGTCCTCCAGGCACAGAGATCATCTGTCAAATGAAAAAAAAAAAAAAGGAAACGAAAAATGAAAGAATCTTGACGTGTACACGGGTTGACACAAGGATCCCGAGGACCATTACATGCAAAACAGCAGCAGAATGAGCCTGTTTATCTGTAAATTCATAATTAAGTAGAGAAACAAAAAGACGCTGGAGAGGGAAAATCAATTGCAGCAGATGGCAGAATATTAGTGCTGAACTGATTATGTATTATCCATCTGATCTTAATTACACAAACACATAAACAGCCTGATCACGCTCAGCCCGGGTTTATGACATCAACGGCATAACTGCCAGTTGAAAAACAGAGCAAGGTAAAGTCTCGCTTGAGAGCAGAAATACATTTTTAAAAAGTGCCTGCTCCAATCAGACTGTAATTCAATCAACTTCCACCAAGCCTCCATTTGATTAGGAAAATTGCTGATATTAATTATGGAGGCTGGCACATTTCAAGCAGCCCTGTGCCAGCCCAGACAGATGACACTCGGAACAAAAAGAGGTTCCATGGGGTGCACCGGTGAAAAACACCTTTTGTTTTGGCTTTTTTGCTTTTGCAAGACAGCAAAGCCGCAGAACTTGCGAGAGCTTACATACAGGATTTAAAAGGAAACTCTCAATGTGAAGCTTTTGTTTTTCTCAAAAAGGGGTCTATTTTTTTTTACACAGTTTAGCAAAAACCTTTATCCAAGAGTAACTTACAACTAATACACTCTTCCAACGTACAGCGGAGCCAAAAGTCTGAGGGCACTAGTCAAAGTCAAACTTATTTCTATAGCACATTTTACAACGGATCAAAGCCAGCTTTATGTTTTCCATTATCCAGATACAAACTGATTAAGCCTAGGATGACAGTGGCAAGGAAACGCTCCCTGGAAGTAAGGGTAAGCGAAGGGCAGGTACGTAGCTCAGTGACGCATCACGGGCGTGGCTGCTTGAGGTTTTAACTGAGCATATTCACTTGAGGACTTTACATCAACTGGGCTGTGTCAGTAGTGTCGCTGCTCCCGTCAAAAACTGTTCATATTAACTGATTTGAGAAGATTTGATGCTGAGAAAAAGGAATTGCATACGGTCTGTATAATGTGAGGCATCAGTTTTGTGTCTGTAACTGGTCTGCATCGCACGACAACACAGAACCAGCTGCCTTTTCCAGAGGATGGCTGCGACTCGAGAAGAGAAGCCTCTGATAAGGTGGAACGCTGTCTTACAGTGCCAGGAAACAGACCACTGGACTTACAGTGCCAGGAAACCAAGCACTGGGATTACAGTGCCAGGAATCAAAGCACTTGACGTTCGTGCCAGGAATCCACACGCATCGTGCAACTCAAAAAATGACCGGATACCCGAACAAGGGATGGGTCAGGGGGCCTATCTTCGGAATATTTAAGCTAGACTTAAACTTAAGATTAAAATGATTGATTTATGGATTTATTAGTGGTTTTTTTTCATGGTTTCAGTAAACATTTGCATGAAACCACTCATGGTTCTGACCGCCTTAACGTCCATGGTACGTTCCATGAAATTACACATTATGCAATCTGGATGTTTTCTGAACACATACATGTTTTATTTAGGAACGTTATATGGGATTCTGCGGTGTTCCCCTATTTACTAAAAAGTAAAGAAACTACTACACTGTTTCCCGTACGTTGATTCATTTAATGATACCATGAATCAATTTTCTGCTCATTTGCGGTTGTATTTGTGACACCATATTTCAAACCACAGCGAGGACCAGTAAATCCTGCAGAAACTGAGAACTTCTGAGAAATCAGCAGAAGTATCTGTAGCATGCCCCATTATTATGCTCCACAATTATTCTCACTCTGTTTGAACCACCCCATCGCCCAGGCACCAGCAGTGCCTCGGCTTAATGTCCCAAATATAAACCAATTCTCGCATGAGAAACTCTACAACTGTCCTGTTATCCAAGCATGAACCCAGCTCATGTACAGTATTTTTCCTGAGTGGTAGAACCTGCTCTTCATCGTTATCTCGGTGCTCTTCAGGAGCGCCGTGGCAGCCAAACTTTGCTCAGCTGTCAGTCTGAGGTCTGGCTGTGTATTCACCAGACTCCCTCCAAGTGTTCTCAGGATTGGGTTCCACAGTCTCAGTGCTCAGGTAGAAATATTGCAGGTCTACTGTAGATCAGCTGATCTTCTTCGGTCACTTGATACCAATCAGGGGTGCCCCCACATTCAACTACAGGACGGCAAAATGTCTACGATGGATACAATATCTTGTTTATGCATTAAAAGGAAGTATATGAAGGAGCTATTGTTACATCTTTAATATTACTGGAACCTATAGCATATCTCTGTCTACACACACAAACACACACACACACACACGAGACAAGGCAGGCAAAACGTGAGATTACTATTAATGCTATAGACGACTGAAGAATATTAAGCATCGCCTAAATCACTCCCCTGACACCCATTTGAGATCCCGTCTGAGAAATCATATCTAAGTAGGGCATCCAGTAGGCACCGAGCCCTCAGAACTTCAGAGAGCTTCTGCCCTTTTAAGATTTATCTGTATCCAGATCAGAGCCTGCTCATAATCGGATGCGTCCCTGTGTGGCAAGTCAGGAGAGTTCAGGATAATCAAACATTTTAGCTCAAAGGACAAACGGAAAAACACGGATCATATAGACAGGTCCCTGGCGCGCTTCAGACATGACTTACAGACGTATGCGAGGTGCAGGAAGTGACTTAAATATGTACGAATACTTCTGCAGCAGCTACACACCTTCAAGCCCGCAAACACCTTGTCACACACAAAGCTGGCTTCCACAAGTTCTGCTTTAGCTGGATTCACGGCTATTGCAAGGTGGGCCCTCCATGGATCGCGCAGCCCACAGATGCTCAGAGTCCCAAAGAAATTGGGGAATTTGGAGGCCAGGTCAACACAACCTTGTCCAATAACTCCAGCTCTCCAGAGCTAAAGGAAGAGCGCTTTCATTTTTAGTGCATAGCCATTTATATATTATGTATATTTACATACATTATCAGGTGTCGAATTTTAAGAAAGGTGTTCCTCAAAGTTTAAATTCATCACGGTATACGGCCTTGCCTGACCACAAGCTCAGTGACGCATCACGGGCGTGGCTGCTGTTCTTAGGAGCTCCCACCTGTCTTGAAAACCCCTACATTTTCTGTTCCTTTCAGCCATTTCTGTAGCTAGCTCGGTGTTTATATCGTTTAAACTCGCTGCTGTGTTTTGGTGAAATGTCAGTAACAAAACTTCACGGCAACTGATGCGTATCCGTTGAGATTACCTGATGTAGACAGTTTGCACTGTAAACTGGTTGTACTGGTTACTAAACGACTACTTAGAACAAGTGGAAGATGACTCAAAAAAGAAAAAAAAACATAACATTTTGTAAAATCAATCATTCTAACCAGATCCAAGGTTTTTACTCACCTAATGCATTTCAGGTTCACTTAATTTTCTTTCAGCGACTTTTCCTCACTACATTTCCTAGCACGCATCAGTCCCACCACGTGATTCCCTACATCGTGCACTGCCGATTTCCTCGTAGGATCGCTGGCCGGGGGAAATTCACGCTTCAAAATTCAGAGTATGGTTTCTGCTCAATGTGATCTCATGTTTATTTATGGTTTGTTGTCATATTCCCATTATAAAGTCGAAATATCGGTCGAAAGTCGGGCCACCTGTACAACGAACAAGGACCGAATACAAACAATTCATACACAGTGCTCCCCCGTTTATGGAGGGAGTTACGTTCCGGGACCATTATATTATATTTTGAATATATTTGTATACATTTTGTGATTTTCTTATGTAAAAGTTCATCAAATACACGTACATCTATACGGTTACTACACCACACGTACTACCCATGTGCAAATCGAGTTGCGCAAAAACCAGAGAAACAGCGAAAATCCGCCACATATTTTTTCATTCATGTTTTTTGAAAACCCGCGACGCACCGAGTCCGCGAAAGGTGAACCGCGAAGTGGCGAGGCAACAACTGTACACTCAAACTGTGTAAGACAAACAGACAGTCCTAATACTACAAAACAATGGACATGTGCTAACAGCTAATGCTAACAGACAACGTGCTAGCACGACTAGACAGTGAACAGACAGAACAGACAGAACAGGCACAGTAAAAGTAAAAGGGCTAATACAGACACACAATGGCCATTGTGTCACTGAAACGAACCAAGGAACAGCCAGGAGAAACCAGGTGTGTGAGCAGAAATAGGTGCTTAAATAAGAGGGCAGAGCGGGCCGTAACGGAACAGACTGTTGTGGAAAGAGAAAAAGGTCAAAGGATGTGGTTGTCCAGCACTCTTGTTGACAACTTTTATTCGTCCTCTGAATTCGATGTCAGCTCTGGCTTCATTGGTAAAAAAAGATAAAGCTAATAGAAAAATAGAGAATTATCCCAAATAGGATCATTTGTGTTATTTGTGTTAATTGTAAAATGTCTTCTAAGTCACTGGTTTTTGAGCAGGAACAGAGACCTAACATTTCCGCAGGCGCACGAAAAGACACGTGAACCGTCTCGTGCTTGTTAAGTTGGCCGATTCAAAGGGCTTCTTGTACTTTAGGTAACGGGTAAAAACCAGCACCCATGCTGCAGATTTCCTGCAAGTGACCTTTAGATTACGCATGACGCGAACGGCTTTTTATCTGAAGACAGAAATCACTTTATTCAGGCCCTCTAAAGTCAGTTACTTTCATCTGGAATAGTGTGCAGCGCATTCAAAAAGGCATCCACGTACGAGAATTCAGGCTAGCGAGCCACATGATTCTTTATTTGCTTAAAAATATATGGCAAAATGGATCATTTTGTCGAATGATAGAGAAGTAAATGACGGAAGAAGAAGCAAACGTGGGTTAAAAGAGATCAGTGGTAAATAAAAAGCTTGTATGTCTGAGCGTGGCAGGATTGCCGCTGTTGTGCATGACCCAATGATTTGACGTTGTCATAACATATATCCGTTAGTTACAGGTTTTTGGAAAGGTGCTGGGGCGTTATGGGAAATGTGCTGCCTGTAGTTCTGCTCAGAAATCCAGTATGACATTTCTTTTCGTGCTGTGATTGTAGTGGGCCACAGCAAAAATGTTAAACATGCAAAGTGGATGGGAGGAAACAGGAGTACCCGGAGGACACCCACCCAGACCCTGGAGCAGTGGGACATCCCGTTTGGTGTCATCATCGAGGGAATTCGCCGAGTTTTACGACGGCTGGACTTTTAATAATAATAATTGGACTCTGATAGTACACGTAACATACACTCAGCACAAAAGGTACTCTTGATTCCCAATTCTGCAGTTGCCCCAGGCGAGCATTGCACAGTACGATACCCTTCTTGGGCCAAATAAGTGGAAGAAGTGACATAAGGAGTCACACGGATGTGTAACAAGCATGTTTAAGGCGGGTGTCTAAGGGACTGTGGGGGTTTGGTGGTTAAGGTACTGGATCAGAAGGTCCACAAGGTCCAGGGTTCAAATGCAACAGCTGGCCTGAGCAATTCCCTTAAACCCACAAGTAATCCGCTCTGGATCATTTTTAAATGAGGTAAATGTAACGCTCTGGGCTACCGGAACATCTCTATAGATGTCATGGCGTGACCACAGTTGATCATGATATTGCATATCGCATACTGACAGAGTGTTATAAAATCACAACTAGAGATGGTGATAGTGCTACATCTGTAATAAGTGATTGTGTTTCGACGTGACCCTAACGACTGATCATGTTTTGACAGTGATGCTAATTGCTAGTGGAAGAATTAGCACTACAGGCTCCGAGAGACAACTGCAGACTTTCCTGTGATAAAGATAAACTCAACGAGTGCATACGTATGAGCAAAAGCAAGTGCACAGTAGCGGGAGGCTGCTGTCTCCGGAGCACTCAAACCACAAGAGCAGTTCCCTATGCACAGCACACCTCAAACAGGAAGTGTGGAAGTGTGACCTAAGACAGCTTGCTTTAAACATCTGAGTGGCGCTTCATCAGCCCGGCCTGTTTGTTGCTGCAAATCCAGCCTTACATCACGTTTGCTCTCGTGAGAAACTCCCGAGGAACTTGCGCGTTGTACAGTACTTGCTCAAGTCCTGCATGACATCAGAACGTGTGTGTGTTCGAATTCACGTCTGTCAACACCGTGTTGCGAACCCGGCTTGTTTTGAAAACACTACATGCCAAATGTTTCCAGTTTCAAGTTTGCCCGTTGCTAACGTCGCTCCAGTTGCGGTGATGGTTTATATTGCACAGGGGTACCTCGGTTCTCGTTGGTAAGGGCACCGAAGATGACGAATAACCGAGAAAATATCGTTCGGGGACTAATCAAGTTCAATTCATCGCTTTCAGGCTCCAGGAACAGAGCTGTATTGTACAAGTGCTCCCTGAATTACGACGGAGACACAGTATGTTCAGAAGTATGAGAGAGCGTGGCGTATGACAGAGTCTGTCACGCTGTCCACGCCTTTCTCCATCCCAAAGGCCAGCACCGTAATGACCCCGGACATTTAAGGGCAATATGAGTGCCAGTGGGGGATTTAGAGAGGATGACGATCGTGCACATGCAGGGCGGACGAACCGGGTGCATTTTGGGAACGCCGGTAGAGAACGGTGGTAGCATAGCGGATAATCCCACCCCTGCCAAGCTGCCACAGATGGGTCTTTGAGCAGGACACTTAAAACACAACTGCTGGGACTGTAGGATTGTAGGATTGTATCTAGCTGTAAGTCGCTCTGGATAAAGGCGTCTGCTAAATACCATAAACGTTAATTGTTAAATGTGTAATACGGCTAAGGACAAGGAGTATCAAGGAAGCAACCAAGCTCGGGCTCGGACAAGAAAACAACAAAATTTGACAACCGGCATAACCAATATTGAGGGCCAAACAGAAGAAACAAGGAATCAGGAAGAGCGCCAATTAAAATGCAGATCATCTGATGAGGATGAAAAGGGCAAAACAGGTTGCACAAGATCACAGTCAAAAACGATGCTTCACCTTAAATGGACGAGGCTAAATGGGGAAATGGATTATCTTTTGGTTTAGAAAAAAATAGCCTTGTGAATCATAATGATTGCCACCCCAAGTCTTTAACTAAGAAGTCCGGATGTGAAGACCTTATCCTAAATTTATCCTAAACACTCCTCAAGACACACTCTCCAGGCTAGAGTAAGCCAAACTACATTTTTGTTAATGTATTAATTGTTGCGTTTAAGCTGTTATTCTTTGTCACTGCCAGCGTCTAGATCTATGGTTTATCCTGGAGGCGTTCCATTGTTTCCCATGATTAAATGTCTGTAAAGGTGTTACAATAATAACTGATCAGAAACGATTGAAAACTCATTAAGCACCTCTCTCTGATGTAAGTTCAGTCTTTCTAATTGAATGCTGAGTCAACAACACCGGAATTTTGTGTACTACATATTTCTGAATTTGATGAGAGTCCCAACGTGAACCGAAAACGAGATAATACCTCCATTTTCTCCCATCAGAATCAATACGTGCCTGTCGGAGCCCTCTGCGGCACCTCATATCTTTGCATCAGAAGCACGCACATGACCGGATTCGAATCAATAGGTAATTTCTTAGCCCTGCTCGCCCCTGTTTTCTCTGGTTTCTCTTAATAAAAGCTCGCACAGCCGACATCCTTTTGTTCCACGCACCACCTAAAAGGGTAATGATACTGTATCTGTAATTAACACGCAACCTTTGGGTATTGTTCCTTATTTCAACTTGACAGTACACTGTTACGTTAAAATAACATCATCAAGCTTTTCAAGGGTTTTTTTTTCACATTTTCTTTCAACCGCTAGTGATCAACCATTAGTTTTGGCCATCAAATCGAGTTAGAATAAGAACATATGAGGAAATTGAAGCGTTTCGGCTATGCAGGTGTTGTGTGTAGCAGTCTAATCACGCCTTTGAAGCGGATCGACCCATGAATCACTTTGATAATGCAGTCTGTATAAAGAGAAGACACATCTGGTAAACAAACTTGAACGCTTAAAGGGAGGTAAGGGATCTTTCTTAATGACTGCTAGCTGCATTCAGGCTGCATGTGTAAAAGACACAAAGACACAAAACCGGCGAGCGCGGGCCAGTAATTAGCCGGGTTGTGAGTGTGAAAGGGGCTAATTGTATCAGTCCACACACCACTGATCCTCACAGCTTCTGTAAATCTACGTGGAAGCGAGTATAGAGTAGAGGCACAAACAGCCAGATCCCTCACAGAGCCTCCTGAGACACAGCCACCCACGACAGAGAAAGAGAGAGCGATCGCTAGAGAGAGAACGCAATATCGGTTTCTTCTCTCAAACAACAAGTGTAAAGATGCCCTTATCTATCGTTGACGCTTTGCTGTACCTGGTCAGATTTTTGTCAGCTTTATCCATGGGATCTTAGTATTTATTACGAGCTCCGAGCGTAGAACTTGTTAGCTTGTTAGATTCAGAACACCATTGGCTTCCAGCTCAACTGGGATTGAAAACTTATAGATCAAGCTCTAGCATCGCGGCTGCTTCAAATGCAAGCCGATCCGGATAAGAACATTTGCCAAACGGCAGGGTAAGAGGGAAATGCAAGATTAAGAATGTACATGAATCCTATTTGCTCTCTCGGACACCTGATGCCGTACTCCAGAGCCAAATCCCTTTCACACTGGACGGACGATAACACCGTCCTCCCGTGGCCCTGTCTTGTTCTTATCTCATCACCAAGCCAGCAGATCTGCTGTGTTAAAGGCAAGGTTGCAGTGGCAACGGAGAGCGATTGTGAAATTTTGCCACGTGTTTGCTCATTGTTTAATACATTGCTTAAATTAGAGTGCTTAACTATGCATAATGCTACGGCAGCAATGTGAAGGTTGAACGTCTGAAGACTGTGTGTGTGTGTGTGTGTGTGTGTGTATGTGGGTCTCAAGCAGATGATGAAATAAACAACAAACCTCGAAAAAGACCATTTTACAATACGCAAAATGCTACCCTAAACAATTTTCGGCGTCATATTAAATGAGAAAAAAGCAGTGTGTACCTGCAAGAATCTAATTTGTCTATTTTTATAGCTTATACATTTTTTTAAACAAGGCCATTTTTATATACGAAAAGTACCCCCTTTTAATGATTGTATTACTCCCAAACCACTGTAGCCAATGAGAGGCTGACGCAATACGTTCAGTATTAAACGTTACGTTTAGTTTTGAGACCTCACATGAATGTGGGAAGGTTCCCAAAGGATGCTACACAATGCTACAGTTTACATTTGCCCCAATACGGTGGTGCAGAATCATGTCGTATTCAAATTAAGTGCAAGGATGTAGAGTACTGAGCAAAAGTCTTAGACCAGAATTAGATTAAAGACACAATCTTATTATGACAATGTTTAATTATTTCACAGTATGTGAATTAGAATGCAATTATAAAATCAGGAAAGAAAAACAGCTTCTACAGCCTACAGTGGCAGGTCTTTAGTGTTACTTCTGCCCCAGCCTGGGCAACAGCAGCATCTGGCAGCTTTATCGGGATGCCAAGTTGAGCCTTCTACGGTCTGAAGAAGCTTTACCAGAAATGGTCTTTTCGACTGGGTAGCAGCCAGGAAGCCGCTTTTTCAGAAGAGTTTAAGATAGGCTAAAGCTCAGCTGCAATAAAGATCAGTGGAAAGCAGGATTATGGCATTTTAAGTTTAAATTTTGTGAACCACTCAACAATATGTTATATACGGTCATTACACCATGGCTAATGGTGGCCTAAGACTTTTGCACAGTACTGTAACTATATAAGCAGGTGACGTGTCAAACCGTTGTCACATAAAGACGTGTCTAATGCAGGCGCATCAAGGTTATTCGCTCAGATTTCAACGTATTGCCAAACATCAAAGAAACAGAACAAAGTAAAACTATTTCACGTTTTTGCGTGCGAACTTTTTTTTTTTTTTTTTTTTACCGGTTTTCTCGTCCTATAACTACACATTGCGATCTCTTATATCTACAGGGATAGTGTTAGAATCTAGTTAAACCCAACGCATTAATTAAGATAGTAATTAGAAAATGATACACAAAATGATCATTTCTAGGGTGCTTTCTGTTGGAAGTAGTCAGTCCCAGACTGTAACCAATAATTGCGATAATAATGGAAAATAATTCAACATGTTTTGTCATTTTTTTGGGGGGTAAATGACATATTATAAAACACATTTTATTTCTCTGAAAAGCAAGTTCAAATATTTAGATTTATTATGACTGCATTTCCATGTCGTACCAAGACACGAGTCGTTGTAGTCCAATAGACGAAGTCTTATTTTAGCCACAGCCCTGCATTTTAAAATTTGGATTTGTGATTTTTGTAAGCAGTGACACGGTATAAACCGCGAGGTCTCTACTTTTTCCCATGTGTCTGAAAAGCCCGCGTGTAACGTTAATAAAAGTTTCCAGATGAAGCATCTAAAGGTCTTCGCACCCGTGTTCGCGGCCTTTTAGAGGTGATGAGCTGGTAGGGTCAAAATGTCTGGTAAAGTTCTTTGACAGGATAGCAGTTTCGTAGCAGTATGAACATCCATTATACTATTAGGTACATTTTAGAAAAACAGCTATACAAATGTATTACAGTAGTGCATGTACACAAAACCGTACACGAAATAAGGGTGCGGTGATGTCATTTGCTATCACATGATGTGTTTGATGTGGATATAAGTGTGCTACTTTTCAGCGTCACATCAGTTTGTTCCCTTGTTGGTGAAATTGTTGGCTATTCTAAAAACTCACCCATGAGTCACTCACGCTGCTTCAGTGTTATTTATAATATGTTCTAAAATCATTCGGTGCCTCTCCTTTCCAGTTAAATTTAGGATTGTTTTCCTGACCGTCTGCCACCCTCGTGTTCTACATTTGCAGAGATTACTCATAAAATGAGAAGCATCACTTGAAGTATATGTGCACTGTAAGGACGGCTTTATGACGGTCTAAGAGATGTGGCATTTTGCCCTTTTCGCGGCTTGTTAATTGTCCGATTACTCTTATCTAGTAACAGTTTTATAGGTCTAATGAAGTAATTATACTCCAATGTTTGGGTCTAAAGGCATTTTTATTCAGCTTTATTTCTCAACATTTAAGCATTTCCGCTTAGCTGACAACAGCTATTAGACCACTTAAGGAAACCCACTTGGACGGCTTAACAAAATGAAATTTGATTTAAACTATTCGTGTTTTGTCTTCTTTTGCATTCATTGATGCGGCACTTTGAGATTTCCAATTAAAATAATTGTGCTTAATAGCTCAAATGTATTATTAGTTCAGTGTAGACTATAAACGGGTGGTTAAATCTCCACCTCATTTGGAACTCGGTCTTTGAGCAAGTTTGTCTCCGAATTTGCAATCGAGACCAGCCGGGCCCAGCGTGTCCATCAGACGTACCGTTAACTATAAACAGAACTGTTTTGGCATCATTACGGAAAATCAACAATAATAAATCAGTCCTTTCTCTTTGCTATGAGTCAGTATCCAATCAATAAACGTTTTTATTTAGACCAGTCGATGTTATGTGATGTTACGATCGTTAGTTTGCGTTTTACAGGCTATTATTGTGGTTCACGCTTAAGGCTAAAAACGTACAGAATGGATGCTGTTTCTATATAAAGGCTCATTTTTTTGTGGTGACTCTTGCCATGTTTGAGAGAAAATCCCAATCATCACCATCATCTGCTGCCAAAAATACTGTTTTCTTAGTCTGAATAATTATTACATAATGATAATAATTAATAATACTTCCAGGCTGTATATTATTTAATGTTTCATTTTGCAATATGGGATGAATTACAATATTATTTCTCAACGTGTATCAGGTGTAACGAATGATAATCGATGTTTATGGCTACATTTTATTTGACTCCTGTTTTTATTCTCGTATGATGAAAAAATCATACTCTGGTCTCGGTCTTGACTTGCACTCGACTACTAAAAGTCGTTGTCTGTACTATAAACTTTAGCTGTCTTGACTACAACGCCAACTGGTCTGGTGACTCAAACTCAGGCACAGATGGAACTCAAACCCAGGTCCCTGGAGTGGCGGGTTAATGTATTAGACCTCCGGCCTCACCCGGGCATCAACGTTCTGCTGAATGTCCTACATTAAGAAATGTAACACAATCCTCGCACTGATTAATCATTACTTAAAAGTGATGGCGCGGTTGCAAATTTTGATCTGTAAACGTGTGAAGGTCTTTGCACTTTCTCAGTTTATTCAGGTTTTCAAGCTACATCGACTTCTTTAAAAATGTGCCATATACCATTATAAGTTTTCCTACAGATGTCAGTTTGATTTTTATAAAAAATCACAAAAACATGGACCTGGTGTTTCAAATGCAGTTTTATCAGATACCCGCGTTTCTGTAAGACCCTTGTCGTGGCCGTTTATGTTATAATGTATTCGCATTTTCTAGTTTGCGTACGTATATTATTAAATCCGTTTTTTCCTAACTTGTGCGCAGAACTGTTAGCTGTTTAAAACATCGTGGGAGATGTGAATGTGAAATACCTTGACATACACACTAAGTGTGGTTTTTATTCTGAATCGTTAACATTGTGTAATCGAAATAATTTACACGTCAAGTTATTTCTGCGTTAAGAATAAGAATCCATGACAGCGATTCGTTATTGTAACCTGGTTAAAAGATGAACCCAAATCAGCGACGCCTCGTACCTTTCTGCCCTGTTTGGTGGTGTACGATGAGGGGGTCCACCGGGCCCGTTCCTGCCCCCCGGCGCTCTGCGTGTCCTCCTCCTCGTCTCCTAGCAGCCCGGCGGATGCTGAGTCCGAGTCCTCGCCTTCCTCGAGCTCCTCTCCTTCCTCCACCTCGTCCGTTTTCAGTCTCTTCGGAGCGCGTTCGTACTCCTCCTCCCCGTATTCCTCCATCCGCGACATGTTCGAGCCAAAAACAGTAAATAACGGCGCGGAAAGTGGATGAAACGCGGCCCCCTTCCAGAATAGCAAGCGCGTGCGGCAGCGCGTTCCTCCTTCTGCGCTTCTGCACAGCGGTACCGCTCGGGCGGGGTTGCCAGATTTCTATCTTTAGCCCGTTTTAATTCTTCCCACTTTCCGACGACTCAGCCAGACATGAAGCTACACGATACGGGATTTAAATCCATTTCCAAACCCCGATGTCGTTTGTTCAAATCTATAATGTCACATTTGAGGCGTGACTCTGAGAAACCTGGCAACACCAATCCCCAAACAAGCTCCCCTCCTGCGTGCTTTTGCTTTGTCCGTGTGGCAACTTTGACAGCTCGTGCGCAGATGAGAGAGCGATTTCATTGGCCGCCACAGTTCAACGCCGACGCTGATTGGATAGAAAAGGCGTTCGCAAACAGTTAGAGGTTCGAACGGGCTCAAGAGGAGAAGTGAAAGGACCGAACGAAACCGCTGGACTTTTTTTTAGGATCTGAGTAAGCAAGGAGTGGTTTGTTTGGATCGAATACTTAACATGACAGTAGTACGAGGAAACACTGGGTGTGAAATCTCACTGCATTACAGACGGAAGCCCTGCCATAACTGGCCACACGTGGCTGCCAGACACAGTGCACATTCTGGCTGAGTTGTTAGTGCCCCTTGTATCACTACTGGGGTAACCCACTGCCATATATGATGGCTCACCAGATTATCACACCAGCAGCTGGGCAGTTCTGCGCATCAGAAGACACCTTCGTAGGATGGCACTGAGATTTTAGCCCTAGCTTAATGTGTACCATTTGTGCTATCAGCAAATACTAGCGAAGACTGATGTATTTTGGACACTAATATTGTATATTGGTTAACCAGCTCTACCAGCAAAGCCATGCAAGTTTACCAGTTAAACCAGCACCAGTTCAGCATGTTGGTTGTTGCATTTTTTAGGTTCAATTTCCAAATAACTAACATCTTTATTGTCTTTTACAACCGCAATAAAGGACGTGCCTGTGTAGTTTGCATGGCTTCTTAATGTTTACTCCTGGTACTTTGTTTTCCGCTGACATTCCAAAGGCTTGTGGGTTACTTGGTGCTCTTAGTGTGTGCCCTGCAATGGATTGGCGCGCTGTCTAGGGTTGTTTCGACAGCTAGGCACCAGCTGTCCTGCGACCCTGACTAGAATAAACTACATAAGACAATGAATGAGTGAGTGATTCGTTCACTGAATAATCTGGACTTTGGTAGCCCAGTGGTTAAAGTACTGGGTTCAAATCCCACCTCTGCCAAGCTGCCCCAGTTGGGCCCTTAACCCACAAATGCTTGAATTGTGAAGCTGTATTCGTTGTAAGTCGCTCTGGACAAGGACGTCTGCTAAATGCCATAAATGTAAATAACCATCTGGTTCGTGGAACAATTTGACGGCGATGACACTTTGTGGTGATGTAATTTTTAGTAACACCCACAACTTGTGTTGTTGCACTTGAACTTAAACTTGCGAACTTTCACTAGATTCATTTCCATCGTCATTGCAATGTACTTGAATGGCATTTTGACTCTTGTTATTGTGCAGTGCATCTGGAGAGTCTGGGAGCCCGATTCAAATCCAGAGAAACTGCATTACTCTAGATCAACGTTTATCCAAACCCTGATAAAGTAGGTAGTTACATGTTTTGAAGAGGGATTTAGAAGGGCATGCACTTCAGGTAGGGATAGTCATCACGGATTCCTGCTGAAACATTTAGGAAACAGCCTTTCTCTTTCCACTGAGCCCAGTTTGAATTCCCCTGATTCCTGCAGGCTGTACAAATGTTCGCAAAGTGCCAAAACTCTTACTCCTGCTGTTTGACAGGCCACAATACATGACCTCCATCAAAAAAAAAAAAAAACTAACCACACATGCTCTATCCTGCACGCTGCACCTGCTATCCCTGTCTTTATCTTTTATCTTTTGTCTTTATCCATCTGTACGCTGAACAAACAGGAAAGGTACTGGGTCTCACGGTTGTGCTTTAACTTAACATGAAGGTTTCTCACACCTGCCTCTTTGTGAGCCCACTGTTTCTCTTTTCAGAGGCTAAACCCGAATGGGATAGGGTGACTAATTTTTGAAGTACTACGCATTAAAAAGCCGGAGAATTTCATTTTTTGATTGTGCCCGTTGAGCAAGACTAAAAATTTAATTCATCTGCTATGGGACTGATTCGCCTAAACTGTTTTAATGTACAGTATTCATTTCCCGTCAATCAGTAACCCTGTGATGGTGTAGCATTTAAGGCAATGGATTATTGTCCAGAAGGTCCTGATCTGACAAACTGCTCTTGGGCTCCAGTTACTTGGATCATATGGTGCATAAATGAAAATAAACTGAAACTAAATGTCTTCGAGGCTTTGGCAGGAATCATTCCTGGCCGTGCAGCAGATGGTAAAGTAGGATATTTAACAGTAAACATGGGTTTTGATTTTAAGTAATTTAAAACTTATCAGGAAGAAGAAATCCGAAGTATGGACTATGGCCCATGCTGTTGGAACCTGCCTGCTACTGTAAGATCCCATCAGGTACTATCAGGAGAAGGTTCTGTTTGCATGCCTCTAAAAAGTTCAGTCATGCTTACCACAAATCAGCTGTGATTTGAAAAAGATTTAAACAATTCTTTTTCCCAGAGGAAATAAGTATAATGATGTATGTATAGTGACCAATGATCAATGGTCAAAGCTGAGCATCCGGTCACTTCAATGGGACCACATGGAACAGTCGTCGGTAATTAAAATAAATGCCACGATATTGTCTCACCCCTGGATGCTCAGCGTCTCTGGGGGTGAATGGAGCTGCGGATGGACGTCAAGTGGCCTGGACGCTGAGCGTCATTACGATTGGAGGATGAGCAGAAACTCTGAATAGCTAGCTCTGCTGGCCATTGAGAGGACACTGGTGAAGGTCCTGGACAAGAGACCTAATTGGTAGATCATTTTTTTGAAAAGGAACCAAGGACAGAATTTGGGTATGAATAAACGGACGTATTTTATGATTTATCTGAGAATGATCTTCCCCCAGCAGTTGCCTGAAGAAAGCTTAACTTGATTGGTCTCTGGAGCAGCAGTAACAAATTCTGGATCTAGATGATCTCTGAACCTCGAGTTTCACAACCTGAGACATGCAGTTTACGAGGCAACCTTAGGACCCCGCTAAATGTGGGATGGGACCCATTCCCAATGTCTTTTTTTTTTCAGGTGTTCCACCTCACCAGGGCCTTTCACATTTCAGCGATCAGAAAGGTTTCAGTCCCAGGAGTTGAGGTTGTGGTAGTGAAAACAGAACAGAGGTAGCTCATAATGACGTATCTCTTTCAGCATTACAGTGCTTCCTTTGTCAAAGAGCAGAAAATAACTATCTGCAACTGCAACTCTGTTCAACACCATTAACCATATAAATTAGAAACGAACACCAGTGCCCAACCTTACAAATACTTCAAATCCCAAACATGGTCACATGATCAAGTCAAAATCAAGGGTAAAACCTTCTATTTTAGCAGCAAATGTGAAACGTTCGGGGAAGTTACAATACTTTCGGGCAAATGCTGTCAGCTTTGTGGACAGACAAGGCATAGAGCGAATTGCTCACGGCTGGTAGCCTTTCTATCATGTTTTAAATGGTCAAAAATCCAAGAAAATAAGGCAACTGATAACTGTAAATAAAGGAAACCGAAATTCATCTAACCTGATCTGATTGCTGCTAATGAAGTGGCGCTAATGCTACATACACAGTATTTTCAACCCCACCTCTGTAACCCTTGCTGCTGGAGCCTTCTGGCCTACTTTAATGAGCCAGCAAGGTCAGTTCAAGCTCAAGAAGCACTGGTCTCCATAAATTATTATTACCAAGACTGTCAGCAAACTCTGGTCTGTGATTGTTCTAAATATCTTGCCAGAAGAACCCAGAGCCTATCATAAGGGAAATCAACATTGAAATGACTCTGTTTACTACAGATTAATAAAATGGCACTTTCTCAAGTTGGAGAAGACAAACTTTCAGATGGAACAGAAAGCGAATCATAGCCTTTGCGAGGCAATTGTATTTTTGCAAAGTATTCTTTCTGTGGTTTCAACAATTTCTTAGCTTATCGTTGACAGACTTTTGACTTTTATCTCAGTGGTGCTGGGATTCAATTGAGGTGTGCTGATCTCAGCCAGAGGAGCTGCCTGCTAACATTAGCCCTGTTTAAACATGCAGAGAGTTTAGCTTTGATAGAGCTGCTCTGCAGTTAGAAACGGGTAGAACACGTAGCTGTACCTTCAGCTGGGCTATTTCTGCCCCAACATATGATGCACTAATTGATTTTGATGTCTGCCTTGCTTTGGGCATCATTGCAGTTTTACCTGAGTGAGGTTTTTGTTCACTGCCAGCACATCCCATTTGCATCCCAAGCTTGAGGAAGAGAAGGAAAGGAGAGCTGGCTTACTGTAGGCCACGTCTGTAGCAGCTACTCAATATCTAAAAATAAAAAGGAGTCTAGACATCGTCATCCATTATGCATTATACAGTGGGTAGAG
Source organism: Parotocinclus cabessadecuia (assembly GCA_036873895.1). Classification (NCBI taxonomy): domain Eukaryota; kingdom Metazoa; phylum Chordata; class Actinopteri; order Siluriformes; family Loricariidae; genus Parotocinclus; species Parotocinclus cabessadecuia. Next base: position 19,447 of record JAYJMA010095879.1, read on the forward strand.
CATTTACTGGCCTGTAGGAGCTAGATGTTGTGAATTTGATATGTCGAGGGATGTAACTGTTGGAAACGTACAAGATAGACCAGTGTCTGGGAATGTCACCAGTATGAGGCGCAACAGGATTCGGGGCAAAGAAAATCTCAGATGTATTTATTTAGCACCAGAGTGGGATGTCAGGGCAATTCATGGCAACCCACTGTGCTAATGTTTCTCCAGTTGCGCAACAGCTAAACCTCCAGAGGTGCAGATTGTCAGTCAGAGCTTGAAAGCTTCTGCCTCAGCAGCTGTGCTTCAGATACGATACATTCTAAACGCGGCTGACCTAGTTTCTATAGGAACACAGTCGGCCCTGAGGATACGTCTCTCATCCCCTGGCTCTCCGTACCGCCTGATTCTCTGAATTTCAAATCTTCTGAAAAGAGAGGGAATGAGCTAGCCAAGTGGAAACGTGCTTCCACTGAAAACATTTTGGTAGCACCAGTTCCTGGGATTAATCTCCATTTCCACAACGGGCCACATAGGAAATTCGAAAACGGAGCGTTTAATTTGACTTGGGATGGGCTTGGAGAAAAAAAAAAGAATGAAATGCCACCTGTAGCTCCCTGTCCACTGGTCGGTGGCTGCTTGTCACGGGTGGTGACATATTGTACTGTGCAAAAGTCTTAAGCCACCATTAGATTAGATATACAGTACAATATAATAGAGTTTTAGGAATGGTACAATGACCTTTTTTTTTTTTTTACAATGAATCTCCTTTTTAGAAGCCAGAAAATACAGGAAATCGGCATGTAATGGAATGAAACTGTGGAAATAAACCAGAAAACAAATCTTCTGTGCGCTACATTCAGAAGTGTACTGCTCAAAAAAATAAGGGCAACACTTGGAGTTACTCTGTGCTGGTTAAGTGTTCCCTTTTTTCTGAGCAGTGTATTTTGTGTGTTCTCCCCTTACACCTGAGCAATAGCACAGCCCATGAGAGGATGATGAAGTCTCCGCTGATGAAGACGAGGGCACAGTCATCACTTCCTGAAGTGGATGCTGAGATCTCTCAAGGTTCTGCCCCTCCTCTCTGTAAACTGCCTCATCATCGCTGTTGTCTGCGTATTAAGATTAAGTCTGAGTCAAGACCGAGACTGAGAGCGGCCAAGAAGACGACGAGACAGAGTACAAAAAGATTGAGACGGATTTAAAATTGCTCATCAAAATAAAAAACTGAAATGAAAAAAAAACGTAATGAGTTTATCATTCACTTTATGTCCATTGCACAGGATGTATATTAACATATGATATTCTATTTCATCACTTATTTTGTAAAATATAATAAGGTAATATGTAGGATAAAATAATAAGAATAATAATAATAATTATTATTATTATTATTATTATAACAATAATAATCATCTTCTTCTCCATCACCATCAACATTGTTATTATTATTCAAAGTTAAAGTCAAAGTAATTTTTGAAAGCAAAAGACGGTGATGATTCTCTGTCCTTTCTTCTCTCAAACAATATAAAATGAGCTGAATTTATCCTACATCATCCATTCTCTGCATTCTTATTCTTAAATATGAAAACAGAATAACAACAGGTTTATCTGCTCTCAGTCCTAAACTCTCCTCAGTGGAAAAAAAGGCGCATCAGGCTATTCAAATTAAAACTACGTATTGGCCAGGATTTTTTTTTTCTGATTTTATTTTGGGATATAGAGAAAGGGCAGATTTATTAACAGTTAACGTTACTTCAGACAGACGCAGGACTCGGCCCGTCCAGATTACCCTGAGAGCGAGACTAAACCAGGTCTACATGAGCTAGGGACCGAGACTGCCCATTTACGGTCTTGAGACCTGGCGGGCTGACTGACGCTACCGAGGCATGTGCAGGTTAGCAGTCGCCTATGAACAGCAGGGGCGTACGGTGCACCCCTGCGGAGTGCCGGTGTTGAATATAAAAGTGGAAGCTTGTTAAGTCTGAGGGCAATCAGACTGATCTGACCATGAACCTGGTCCTAAACCCAGTCACAGAGGGACGATAAAGCCTAGCTGTAGGAAGTGGAACCCGTTCCGGTCCATGCTATCGGTCAGCTTGGAGTTCAACAATCATAAAACCTGTTTCCCACTTCTCTTTTCTACGGGGCGACCACAACCCCCCGCCGCTTTCAGGTTCAAACGACTGACGTCTATCTAGGCGTTCTGTTAATGTCACAGAGATACGACGCTCCAGCCAGCGCTTCTCGCTGCACTTGGAGCACTCCGGCTGTTTGTGAGGCTGCTCGGTAATGTGAAAGCCAATCCGTGAAGATACTGATGAGCAGCCATTGTTGCTGATGTTGCTTCCAGGGGCATTTAAAACTCGGTAGTGAGCGTTGCAACGGAGGACAGATGTTTTATTTGCTCTCCGTGCTGCAGCACTCAGTGGCTCCATTTTCCCGAGCTTCACGCCTGAGCTGTCGGAGACGTACTAAACGTTTCCACTTCATAATAACAGCACTTACAGTTGACCAGAGCAGAAATTTGACACAGCGACCGGTTGGATTTTATGATAGTGCCACACTGAAAACCATTAAGCTCTTCATTGTAATGATGTCTAGCTCTGCCGTTTGAGTGGGATGGTGTTTTGTAACTCTATTAGGACTGGATTCAAACGGGCCAAAAAGACATGTAAAGGAAATGATTGGGCTTTTATAGGGAGGCATCGGGTCCCTAATCCCCTCATTTTTGTGAGCAGTATAATCTCTAATTTTAGTCAAAGTAATTTGATTCTGTGTCCA